>JACXSJ010003047.1:15544-31195 GCA_014851325.1 Pentalonia nigronervosa
TGTAGTGGAGAGTTTATATTTATTTTGACCGGATTGTGGTCCGAATCTAATTCTGCGAGAGGTTCCTGTGTAATGTTGTACGGGATAGATTTAATCAATAAGATATCTAGTATATCTGGTAGTCTGTTATTGTCGTATGGAAAATAAGTAGGTTTGCTAGGTGCAGATATAGTGCACGCGGTATCGGATATGTATTTTTGGAGCTTGTTTCCGTTAGGATTTGCGACACGACAACCCCAATTTGTGTGCTTCGAATTTAAGTCGCCGGCCAATATAACATTATTATTTAATTTCATTACATTTTCGTAGTCAGAGATATGCATTATGCGACTTGGCGGTTGATATGCAGAAACAATTAAAGTAGATCTATTATTAATGTGTATTAATACTCCTATGGCTTCTAGGCTTTGAAGGTCGGGTATGGGTATGTGATGGTGTTTAATTTTTTTGCGAACTAATATTGCTACGCCACCCATGGATCGTGCCGGTGAGTTGCGATCCGCACGATAGACGTTGTACCCAGCGAATTTAATTTTATCTAAGTTAGATAAATGCGTTTCGGTGATACAGGCAATGTCAATGTTATGATGATTTAGGAAAGCTGATAATGTGTTTATGTGAGTTTTGATACCGTTGGCGTTCCAATTTAGCATAATTATGTTATGGTTTTGCATTAGAATTTGTGTTTAGACTATTAATGATAACTGGCAGACTTTAGATAATTTTCTGCATTAATTGAGTAACGAAATTGTTTATCAGCGGTAATAGTGTTTGCATGAAGTCGTTATCTGCGATATTATTAGACTTCGTTGCTTTAGCGTAAATTTTACGTTTTGGGTAAGAGATTACGTTAATTGACCGTTCATTAATTGCCGTGTGATTTGTATTAATAAAATGTTTATTTGGTTGAGAAGTGGTTTGATTATTTGATCGTGTTTTTGAAGAAAACAATTTTTTTGATTTTGATAATTCTTTGTAATAACTGCACCCTCTGTAGTTAGCTGGGTGATTATTGGCACAGTTGACGAATTTTGGAGGGGTTTCTTTATCTTTTACGCATTGACTATAATGATGATCGCCTGCGCATTTAACGCAGCGAGGAGGGAGATGGCAAAATTTTTTTGTGTGCGAAAATCGCTGGCAATTTGTGCATTGAGGAATGTCTATGGTATGTTTTCTAGGTTCAACTGATACAACACAATGTAATAGTCGATTTAAGGCATAAATTCTTTTGGAAGCATTTGACAGCAAAATTGCAACAATGGGAATAGGACACTTAAAACGGTTTTGTAGACGGGTTACGGATGTTACCTTAAAGTTAAGGTCTGTTAGAGCCTCAAAAATTGACTTTTCTGAAATCGATACTGGGAGATTTCTAATAATTAAGGATAGTTGTTTGTCTAAAGGAAATTGATAAGTGTGGTATTGTATTTCTGTGTCATCGAATTTTTTAGTGATGGATCTATAATCATCGATCGATGATACGTTTAATTTTAGTGCGTTTTTGGTGTGGTTAATTGTGAACTCGTCAATGATTATTGCGGATATTGATTTATGAAAATTATCGAAGTCGGTTGTATTATATACATATATCGGCGGAATTTTTTGACTAACCTCATCTTGTTGATTATCCTCGCCTTCGCTGGAGGTGACTAATTCCATGTCAGAGTTGGTGTTTGCGTTAAGTAGTGGAGAATAGCGATTTTTGGCTGTAACAGTTGGTAAAATAGTAAAATTACTTGGAAGCCTCCTTTTTTTTGAGATTTTGGTGGGAGAAGTTTGGGTCCCAGAGGACCCAGCCCCGTTTCCGGGGGACATGTGGATGTTGTTGATTTAATGGTCGTGCGTGTTTTTGGCGTATGTGACTCGGAGAGACGTTGAAATGACCTTACGCGACGACTGCTGATAAGCAACTAGTGAAGTAATTAAAAATAGACGATTCAAGTATAAAACTAATGCAAGAAAATCATATAGAAATAATTTTATCGCTAATCATTAACCAATCCACTGATTAAAAACTAAAAGAATCTAAAATAGTTGCGGAGGTGTGGTTGTACCTATACTCAGCAATAATACAGACCAAAATATATGTTAGATGACACATGTTTTTGATATGTTTAATATTTACTTATATATGATGTATATGACTTATATAAATGGTCGCGCTAATAACAGTAATAATAATTTAATAATATAATATTATATACTTGTAAATTACACAATTTAAGGTTTCATTTTTTTTTTTACTTAAGATATTTAAAAGGTAAATTACTTTTTAATAATCTATTTTTATATTTTGTATATTTATCAAAATTAAGGGCAGAGATAACGATAATATTAAAATATTGTAGCCCTCCAAAAGCCATTGAAAAAAAAAATTGTCCAGATAACCTTTATCGATTAGAAAGTTATTCTGGGTTCACAGTCTACACAGAGAAAAATAATAATCAGCATTAAAGTAAAATATTTTTAGCAATTCGTTTATTTCTCTTCCATGGTCAGGCATAGCTATTGCCAACCCCTCCCTCCCCCTACTCCTCCCTCTTTGTATAGACTATGCATATAGGAAATAATATAAATATTAAAAAAAAAATGATCGCCTTAATGCCCTAATGACTAAAGGTATACGCCGTAGGTACATAGAAATAGCTTCTTATATTTCCAGTCGTTGGACGAAAATCTAATATTCATGTTTAAAATAATCTGCCAAACATATTAAAGTGGTTCCAAAATATCGAAATCCACCGATTTTCTACTACGGTGTGACGCGTATATGTCATCAAAACGGGCGATGGTGAAAATCGCGAAAGTATTACAACAACGACAGCGAAACATCAACTGCGTAAATAATAATCGAAAATTGGCCAAAAACACCGTAAACACGGCCTATATTACATAGTAGGCTATAATATTATTCACACCGCTGCACCGTCGCAAGGCCGAATGTCGTCGTTCTATTATTGTTACAACAATTAATAATATTTTTATCTTCTCGTAAAGTCGGCCGTGAATCGTCTGGGCCGAAAAAAATAACCTTAACTATACTGTGTACATATATATATAACGCTTTCTGGCTTTCATATGCAGTTCGTGGGCAATGACAAGTTATCGGCCAGCAGTCGACGTACGTTGAATTTTAAAAACAGGTGGTCCGGTCAATCAACTTTCCGGAATAATAATTATTTTTATTGGTATTATATTTCGACGGAAGAATTTTTTATCGTGCGGCGTGGTATACGAGGCTTGTCTCAAAAGTAAGGTTTCCAATTTTATAGCGGCCAAGGAAAATTTTATTTTTATAAGTTGGTACCACTAATATGACCGTTAATTTCTTCTCTTTCTAAGAAAATTTGAACTTGTCGGATCAGACGTTTAGTACCTTCGTGACACGTGAACGAAATGAGTGTCTCAACCTTGTCAGCGTCCGCCTTCTTATCTGTCCATGTTCAGTGTAAGCTTCGCGCGGTAATCCGTTTTCTTTATTCGCGTGGCGAGACGCCGGCAGCCATTCATCGACAACTGTGTAACTCTTATGGGTCGACCTCTATGTCAGTTAAAAATGTGAGGAAGCGGTATAGAGAATTTTCAAATGGGAGGACGAATATTCATGATGAAGTCAGAAATGGAAGGCCATCTGTTTCTGACGATCTCCAAGAACAAGTTGAGTCTGAACTTCGTGAAAATCGACTAGTGACCGTTCGAGAACTTGAAGAAAAGTTACAGATACCCAAGTCCTCGCTTCACAGAAGATCTGGAGTACCGAAAGTGTAGTGCAAAATGGGTGCCAAAGATGCTTACAGAGGATCATAAACGCCAACGCATCGAAAGTTCCCGTGAGGTTTTAGAGCTGTACGCTGAAGAAGGAGCTGTATTTTTGGACTCAATAGTGACAGGAGATTAAACGTGGGCTTACCACTTTACACCAGAATCAAAATAACAGTCAATGGAGTGGAGGCATTCATTTTCCCCCCAAAAAAGGAAATTTAAAGTGACACAATCTGCCAGAAAAATTATGGCAACTGTCTTCTGGGATAGGAAAGGCGTCCTTCTCATCGAATTTATGCCAACAGGGACCACCATTAATTCGGCATCGTATTGTGAGATACTTGAGAAATAGCGTCAAGCCATAAAAAACCGACGACCTGGAATGCTAACGAAGGAAGTGCGTCTTTTGCATGATAGCGCTCGACCTCACGTGGCACGCAACACAAAAGCGCTTTTGGATAAGTTTGGTTGAGACATTCTCTCCCCCCCCCCCCCCTACAGCCAGACCTTGCCCCATCGGACTATCACTTGTTCATCAACTTAAAGAAACATATAGGAGGGAAAAGGCTCAATTCAGACGAAGAAGTGAAGACTGTAGTGAAGGAGTGCTTGGAAAAAGAGGTGGACGGAAGGTTCTATGACGCTGGCATACAAAAACTTCAAGATCGGCTACAAAAGTGTCTTGATATGAACGGTGATTATGTCGAAAAATAGTGTATAAATAGTATAATATGATCATGTAAAAAAATTTTTAATAAAGCACTTTTTCGAACTTTTATAATTAAGGAGCCCTTACTATTGGGACAAGCCTCGTATTTGTCCCGGAATTCACGACTCAATGGTGGTGGATACTTATTATGTGGAGGGAGGGATCTCCTGATCTCTTACCATCATTGGGCATGCGTTTTTCATTACATAATTTTATTATTGATTTGTTTACATCGTTAGAATATTATTAATTAATTTTGTAAACCGTGTTTGTGTTATGTGGTATTATACAAATCTGTCATGTATATATATATATATATATATCAGTTGTGGAAAAATTAGGATGTGTAAATACTGCAGCTGTTATTCAGTCTAAAAATGAGATGAATATTATCTAGGTTCCACTGTAGGGTATTTATGTTTTAATTTTTAATAGTAAGTTATGAACATTTTAAAACTATAATATTGTTTTGTCGTCGATAAAATACATAATATCATATAATATAATTGTTTTTACGCTGACCATAACTACCAACGTATTAAGTCACATAATATAAATTAATTGTTTATCAAAGCAACGTACGAAATATGCGTAACAGTAAACCTATAAACGGGATTACAATATATTATTTCGATTATTGGGAATGATTCAGCATGTGGTTTAGAGTTCTGTCTGGAGTCAAGAGCAAATACATTTTGTGCATTTCATATTTTTTGAAGTCACGGTTTTTCGTTTAAAACTATTTGGTATAATAAATTGAACGATTCCAACAAACGGTATATGATTAAATTAAATGCCTATTTGTAGTTTTAGGTCAGTGAAATTTTTGTTTTCATCACCTTATCCTCCACGCCTCGGTCGTGTCTCGAGTACACACTTTAGAAGTTTTTGATTATGCACGATAGCACGTGACTTCTATCAGTAGACATAGGTATTACAGTTTTATAGCGATGTGATTTATTTCGCTTTGTTTTGTACCACGCTCTATATAGGTACCTACTACTCAAACAGCCAAACTGCCAAAATGTTCTAAAAGTTTTATGTAACCACTCGATTGATTGAATATTGGACGTGCTTGTCGGTATACTATTATAGGTATATAGGTACTTCAAAAATGTAATCTATAAAATATGTGTACCGATTTAACTGTATAATGTAATATTTACACAGCTTAAACGTGCAGATTTTGTCGTTCGGGAATAGAAGGTTTTTCGGAAAAAAAAAACATTTTAACAAACATCAAACGAAAATGACTTTTAGTAAACAGCGCACGATAATAGTATAATTAACTGTTGTGTATCTTACACTATATTGTCTGTCGGTTATCATTTGTACCGGGTGATCCATTCAACATAGGACCTTCATTATTTCAAAAATAACTGAAGTCAATAATTATTAAAATGTTTTATTATTTTTTAATCGCATATATTTTTAATTTTTAATCTAAAGCAGAATATATTTTGGAGTATTTCGATATATAAACATCAAATTTCGGATAAATAGTTAGTTGCCTAGTTATAAGTATTTAAGGTTTAGATAAGTATCGAAGTAGAATTTTACGGATCAAAACCTTAATTACTCTTAATTCATAAACTACTCGTCCAAAGTTCGATTTTTATAGATCGATTTACTAAAATCAATAACGTTAAACAATGGTAAAGAATATTATTTTTTTTAGAAAAATGTCGTTTTGTCATGACTTAAAATTATGTAAAAGAAATATTTTCAAAAACGTCAGTTGTTTTTTGGTTAAGAGCGTCTTACGTTAAACGGATCACCCTGTGTCCTGCCGGATATACCTTAGGAACGTATCAATCACGGTTGGAGATCTTCATTAAAAATGATATTGTTCGCGTCGAACATTAAAATTTAATTAAATTGTCGAGTGTTAATTTAAGCGGTTGTTATTTTTGCTTTTTTAATGGCTTTTCCAAAGCGATAATTTTCAATTACATTAAAATCAAGAAAGTCCGTTTTCCGTAGCAATATAGCAACGGTAATCGTTTTAATTTTTATTCCAAAATCCCGATTATGCTATGCAGTTAAAATAATATATACATAGATAGTGTACTGCAAAAAGAGGGTACCCGAAACGAATCACTCAATCGTGGGATTTGCGAATTTCGACAACAGCTGTACCATTTATAGTAACGAACTCGGTCGCAGACATTCGTTGTTTTAATCGTTACGAATCGTCGCTGTATTGAGCAATTAATATATTATATTATTAATGCGAACGATCATTCGCCGATTGATATTATCGCAATGTCGTTATTTGTTTTTCGAAGACAAATCGCTTACGATCGACTAATGGCCCTACAAAATTACAATATTGTTATTATTACTATACACTTTACGTAGGTACCTATAGGATATATGCAGCGTATAATTTGTATTTGTGTTCAGTCATATATTGTTGAAAGGCATGAGCAATCTGCGTGTTTCGTATCGATGATAATAAAATTGTCGTCATTGGCGTACACGAATTATATTCGTTTTCTTCGAGAAGAAAATATAATATAATAGGTCGTATATATACATGTATACAGCGGGAAAATCGAACGCGTGGAAAAGCAATCGTATATATTTTATCCGATAACACGTTACCTACATATATATTGTAGTTTATTATGTATAAGTTTTCGTCGTTGGCGAAGCGACTGTTTTCGGTAATATAATATGTTGTTAGAATATAGGTAAATATAGGTAAATATAGACAAATATAGATAAATATAGGTTGCTTCGATTAAGGAGCGTAATGGAAAACTATCTATTCGAGGTGTGTAAAGAGTTTTAAAAACGTAATTTTTTCACCGTCAAATAATGTAATATGATATCTAATCATAATGACCGTATTTGTAGGGAGATGGAACAAATGAGCTGCAGCCAAGGGGCCCCAAACATTTGTGGTCCTCACAGTTTTGTAATTATTTAACGACAAATACAGAATAAATTATTTAATTTAAATTTGCACTTGATAAAAATATAACCTTATTTTTCTATTAAAAATTAAATGTTTATCAAAAAAATAAAAGGTAATTTTGTATTTTACGTGTTATTCTGTTGTGTGATATTTTAAGTAAACTCAATTTTCAAAATGTAATTGATGATTTTATGGAAATAAAATCAAGAAAAGTTCCAGGCATTTAATTAAATTAATTTTAATTATTACTTAACGTTATTTTTTTTATTTATTTATTAAGAAGGCAACACTAATGTTTAGGACACCTCTGATTGTACACAATGCAAATCTTTATGATATTACTTAGATACTCGATTTTATTGCTTTTATAATTTATTATTAAGTAAATTAAATAAGTAATAAGTTGAAAATATAAAAATGTTATTTAATAATCAAAAAATGTAGAGTGTCCACCCAAAGGCTACCACATACCTAAATCCACCCCTGAATTTAATATCTTTATTAGGAGGTATATTATGTAATATGTTCATATGAAATACGATACCTTTAGTTAAACAACGACAATAATAGGTATAGGTAATAATTTTTTAATTAAAAGATAAAATATTATAAATCATAAAATCATAAAATTTTATGATAAGTTTCGTTTGCAATTTTAAAAGAGGAGTTCACACTAACTTTATTGTAAATTTAGCCGCGGTTGTGCTTTGCCTATTTTATGTCCGTCATTACAAAGTTCAATATCATATCGGTACTTTCGATTTGGAGGTAATGTGTTACGCAAACCTTACCCACAAAAACGAGACACGACACCCCGACTTGTGAATCGCCGAATAATATGCTTATTGGTATAATGACTGTCTATAAGCTTACCGCTATCGTATTTACAGGGCGGACGAGCGATTTTTCAGGTTCAACCCTCTCCCCATCACACAAAAATTATATTCAGCTTATCTGTATAGTGCTTATTTTTTTTTTTTTTTTTTTTTTGAAAAACTTTTGATCATAAATAGGCTTAGGGACTTGTAGCATTTGCATACTTTTTTTAAATTATTGTTAAATATAGCAGAATGCGAAATAAATTCATTTCTCGGTGTCACGATATCAGATTTAAAACTTGGATGTGCATATTTTTGCATATTTGATAGATTTTGCAGGAAAGTGCTTATTTTAAAATTTTTATGCTTATTTTGCATATTTTGACAAATTTAGTAAAGTAATCAGTGAGGCTCCACGTGGAGCCCATTTCGAATAATTTTTAATAAATAATAATAGACAATAGTTTAATAATATAATAATATAATATTATGAATTTGTTATCTTCTTTTATTTCGAAAATCGACTATTAATAATACAAAAATAGATAATATATATACATTTTTGTGTAGATATAAATAATCCTATAAAACCGTATCGATCGTATCGCCCGCTTAATTTTGACCAATAGCCGATTATAGTTATTATTTCAGTTTAGTCGATTATTATCCGTCGTTTTCGTCTTTTGTGTGCTTTTCACTATTGTAGATTTTTATGCGTAATCAGTTCGTAATCAAAATAAATGTAAATAAATCTAAAGTATTTGTTGAAATGCCGAAATTACAAAATTCAAAGTTACAAAGTTATGTTTCAGAATTTAAAGACACATTTTCGTCTGGCGGTAGTGTTTTGTTTTGTAAATTTTGTAAAATAAAAGTTGGAAGTGACAAACGTTTCAATGTTGTCCAGCATCTAAGGACTGACAAGCATAATAGAGCTGTTAAATGGGAAGAAAATAAAATAAATAAGGTAAACCAGCAGTTTGTTTTAAACACCAACCTAGGCAAAAAGAATAATTTCAACAAAGATTTGTGCAAGGCTTTGCTTTCGTCAAATATTCCCCTAAATAAATTATCAAACAACGAATTTAAATGGTTTTTAGAAAAATACACGAATGAAGATATACCTAGTGAAACAACACTTCGTAAAGGTTACGTTGACGATATTTACCAAGAGACTATTTTAAAAATTAGGGCGATTGTAAACGGAAAACGAATCTGGGTTTCAATTGATGAAACTATGGACGCCTCTGGGCGTTTTGTAGCAAATGTTATTATTGGAACACTAGAAATTGATAACGCCGGTCAAATATTTTTATTGCATTCCGAGGAACTTGACAAAATTAACCATTCAACAATATTCAAATTATTTGATAAAGCTATGGGGATATTGTGGACTGGAGGAATTGAACATGACAGTGTTTTATTGTTTGTAAGCGATGTAGCCCCTTATATGATTAAGGCGGGTAAAGCTATACAAACACTTTATTCAAAAGTTATTCATATTACCTGCCTTGCATTTCACAGGCTCGCTGAAAAAGTTCGTGATGAATTTTCGGAAGTAGATAAGGTAGTATCTTCAGTGAAAAAAGTATTTCGAAAATCTCCCTTACGTATAAAAACATTTTTAAATATGATAAAAAACGAGATTCCTTTACCACCTAAACCTATACTAATAAGATGGGGAACTTGGATAAATGCTACCATATACTATTGCGAACATTTAAAGAACATTCAGACAGTTATAAAAACATTCGACAGCGATGATGCCGCTTCAATTAAGACAGCCAAAAATTATTTGGAAAAGAATAACTTACAGTGTAACTTGGCATTTATTAAATCGAATTTCGGATTTTTACCCAAATCCATAACATTTTTGGAAAAGAAAGGAATAAAATTATCCGATTCATTAAGAACGATCGAAGATGCAAAACATAAAATTGTTGACTTAAAATGTACTACAGGCAAAGTAATCGTAAAGAAGTTAAATGACGTTTTAGAAAAAAATCCTGGTTACAAAGCTTTATTAAAAATTTCAAAAATTTTAAGCGGCGAAGTTGAAGATATGGAAGGATTGCCTGAAGACTTGACAAGTAACGATCTGGTTTATTTTATGTATGTTCCAATGTCGTCTGTAGATGTCGAAAGAAGTTTTTCCGTATATAAAAATTTACTGTCAAGTAATCGTCGTAGATTTATGTTTGAAAACATCAGGAAATATCTTATTGTGCAGTGTAATTTTAAAGGTAAAGAAATTAATAAAATAATTAGAATTAAAACATTTAAATATTCAATCATTATTTTATTTTTAATTAAATATTTAAATTAAATTAAATAATTTACATTTTATTTAATTTTTTAGGATCGGAAGACACGGAAGAACACTAAAATTTAAACCAATTACCTTTTAAAAATTAAATTTATTATACTATTTTCAATTTAAGTAATAATATTATAATACATAATATAAATTCTAATAAAATAAACATTTAATTTTACCACATATTTGTTATACCTATTTTTTTTTTTGGAGCCATATCTTAGTACATATACGGTTATTTTTAGGTGCATATTTTAGGGCATATTTGGTCATTTTTTGGTGCATGTTTGCATGCATATTTGGGTATTTTTTAGAGCTACAATTCCCTAAGCCTAATCATAAAGCATCAGCTACACCCCAACCGGCCCTTTAATAAAATTTCACGGGTCGTCGTGTGTACAAAACATTGTGTACAGCGTGCGTGTACTCACACAATATTAATAATTATTATGTTATCATTATTATTGTTGTTATCATTACGGCGTACCGTGGCGGCATGTAATAATTTTTTTATTTTCCACTCACTTACCGCCACGGTGGTTACATTTATTTCACATTTTCACACTGCAGTAACACGCGCGCAGCGTACAATGCATTTGTTTTTGTACTATAGGTCATAGGCAGTGACGCACATATGGTGGGGAGGAGTGTAGTTAGGCAACAACCCTTTCGAAATATCCTCATTTATGAAAATGTATTTTTATAAAACGTCTCTCTCCTCTATAATAGGCATCTGTAATTTGTAATTTCGAAAAAATTATTATTGCTGCAAACCCCTTCGAATAAAAAAAAAAAATCTCTTGTGCGCTACTGGTCGTAGCTGGTGTACCATATGTTGAACTTTACGATCAAACCGAAATTGTTGATTGTCACTGTTACAATATAAAGACTTGACAATAAAAAAAAAAACAAGTAATAAAGGTGAGAGGGTCGAATCTCAATAAAATATTCCACCGAAGTTACAGTTAGTGTTGTGGTGCGTTCAAACGCACTGCATTCAAATGCAGTGTGTGTTATTCACTGCAGAGATTCTCAAACTGTGGGTCGTGACCCAAAAGTGGATCGTAATTATGTGTTTGCAGAGTCACGGAAAGTTTTAAATTAAAATTTATTTTTTATAATACAAAATATTTAATATTAGATCAGTATAAAATATAATATATATATATATATATATAAATAATTTTTTAATATTTTATGTATAAATATGAATATTTACATGATACAGTATTTTCTGTGTAGCTATAATGTATATTTATTACTTTGGTATAGATGCAGTTTAGTTTCCATGTGATTTTCGAATACGGAATAACGAATTGTTTTATTTTTATATTCGCGACGATTACGAGTGTACCAGTGATGTGTCATCACAACGCTGTCGTTCTAAAAGTTATCGTAACGATAGCGATCAACAATGAAACTACAATAAATAAAAACGGTCATAAATATGTTGTGGGTTGTTAAAATTTAAAATTTTTTCAAAAACTGATCGTTTCGTAAAAAACAGTTTGGGAAACTGCAGTGTTATTGTGTATTACATTATATCATATTAATTACAAGTTCCAACGAACAAATTAAATAATTTATTATCATCAAAGCTCGTAAAAATTATGGAAATTTATGTAAACGCCCATATT
Organism: Pentalonia nigronervosa; assembly: GCA_014851325.1. NCBI lineage: Eukaryota > Metazoa > Arthropoda > Insecta > Hemiptera > Aphididae > Pentalonia > Pentalonia nigronervosa. The sequence goes on from JACXSJ010003047.1 coordinate 27,714, forward strand.
ATAGGTATTATTATAGTGACGGTACCGACGGTGACGTGTACTCGTGTTTAGATTTCGTGCATTTGGTCCGTGGCGATGCAGACTGCGAAGGGATTATACTTTGGGGCTTATTGTAGTAGCGCACTGGCGTGTGGAATCGCTTTGAGACCAGAAGAGAAATATTTTTTTATCCGCCCGTAGTTTTATTAAGTCGGTATATTGTATCCATACAAAAAATCGATCGTCTCACTTGCGAGAATAATAATAAATACCTAGAACAACAATATTATCATGTTAACCGAGATAAAACGGAAAAACAAAATTGCCATGATAAATATTATTATATAGACTTTAGTATAACAGCTATCCGCTGTAAAACGTTTGTTTACACTAAAATACGTATTTAAATATGATAACACACGACTTAATATTATTAAAAACAAAATCGCATTCTTAAAACGACGCATTCTTTAAACGAATTAATACGACTTAAATGTACATTATTATCTAAAAAACTAATAAATAAAAGCATGCGTGTTACGACTTTACGCGAGAGAAATTAAACTTTATTCGGAAAAATCAAAATTATAACAAAAAAAAAACCAGGGTATTTGAAATTTGAATTTCAACTGCCGACAAAAGAAAATGATAAAAGTGTCGAAAAGCGTTTACATCATCGTATAATATTCATACATAAGAATAATAAAAAAAAAAATTAAATATATTGTCATTACTTCTTCGTATTAACACACTGTGGTAGTTGGTTGATTAAATGTAGCAGGAAAAAAATTAACGCTATCATGGCAATTACGTGTGTCTTGTTTTGATTTTGAAACGCGAGAAATCTGTCGGGATAAATCAGTCGTTTGTTTTTTGTGTGTCTGCCCTTCGCAAAGAAGAGTTTCACTACTACAGTGTAATGCTATTGAAAGATTCCGTAAAGTTAACTGTCAAGCAGTTAGTAGATGCTAATGTACTTCAATTTGATTTAAATACTCTTTATAATAAATGTCAGATAATGAAGTTTTACAGAACTCTAGTGGTTTCAAACTTTAATTACAATATCAATGGTGAAATACTATATCGGACTGTGGGGCCTATTAAGGATCTGGATATTTTTTTTGATACTAAAATTAAATTTTGATTGTTGCATTAATAACATTGTATGTTGACAGATCAAACAAAAGCTTAGGTTTTGTCATTCGAAATTGTGCTGACTTGACTGATAAACATGCTTTAAAATTCTTTTGTTCATCTTTGGTACATTTTGTTCTTGAATATTGTGATAATATGGTTTCCGTGTCAATTAGGTCTTAAATGTGAGTTTAAGTTTTTAAGTTAAAATTCAGTAAAATTTCTTACATTTCCTGTCATTTAGATGCCATACCCAGGGAACCACATTGTTTGTTTTCCTCTTTTATCTATTCTTAACCTCAAAACACAGAAACAATGTCGTTTGTGATTCGATTTTTACTTTTCGTTAAAAATATTGACTGTTTTTCTTTTCTATTATACTCTAACTCGTAATACTCGTGGTCTAAAAATATAATATCTTATCTGAACACAGAAGTAATTAATTATGCAAATATTTAATACCCCTGCAATAGAACATTTTGGAAACTATGAACCAATAAAAAATTGAATTGTTCAGCTCATCAAATTTTTACCCATTTAAAACGAATTATAACTTCATACTTGATAATTCATGTACTTATAAGTATTTATTATAATATCTTTATATCGTATCTGCTCATTTATCCGAAACCACGTGTTCCCGAAAGATAATTTTACAAAAAACTAAAATCCCGAATTACTCTTTTTTAGGTATTTGAAAATGTTAATACTATAGCTTATAGGTACATATTTATATTATGTACGTCATTTAAAAACCAATAAAATAATAAAATAAAATAATTTAAAATTTTCTCTTACTGGTAGTTGACTCAAAGCTCCTTCAGATATAGGTACACCAGCTATAGTTCAGTAAAATTTGAGCAGGTGATTGCTTTGGATTTTCTTCAACCTTTTGCTTTAAACCAAACGTTTTTATTTCAACAGTAAACTTTTCCTGATTCGTAGGATGTTCTGGCTCTTTAACGAAGACTAATCTCTTCTGGATCAAATGCTGTGATCGTCTTGACAGTACACTTTTATCCATGCAATTTACGACAGTTCCGATATTATATGTTCTTCTCGTACCTGTATTTGAAATTAGTTCTTTATCACCCAAAACAATTAAATCGGAAATTTCAATTCAACATTTTAAAATTTAGTTCAAATACCAAATAAAATATTCAGATACACACTAACCACTGCGGACGCAACGATCGGAATTACGATACTGCGACCTAACCATGTACGACATACTGACTTAAATTGTCGTGGATCGCCCGTCGACGAGTTATCGTAATCATTATTAGTTATTACTCTATTAAATACCCTCATTACCTTTTATCTACTTAAACATTTATAACTATCGATCGCATGCGTTATCGTGATCCAGTATCCACACAATGATTGGTAGTAATAAAGTATGAAATATAAGATTACTAAATATTACATATAGGGTATAGGCTGTTAAAGTTTACACATATATACATAGTATATAGTATATAGTATTATACATAATATAGCTATATACAACTATCAACTATAATAATAACATTTTTAAATACCCAAAGAAAATTAATTTGAATTTTTGTTTTCGAGAAACGGTCTTTGGGGAATACGGATTCGGGATTTTAGTTTTTGTGAAATGATTCTTCGGAAAAACGTACGGTAACCTTTTATACTGTATTGTATTATTTATCATATTATTGCCCATACGAAAGATTGTTTGTATTATCTTCTTATATACTTATGATGTATTGTGCTTGGCCCGTTTAGGACTTTAATAAACAAATGAACGGTATATTTTTGTTTCTTTTTTTTTTGTTTAATAGGATCGCTGACGTATGATTTTCTTCGAGACCTGTGCGCGGGGAATAACTGCAGAGGGACTACCGACTGTTTTCTTTTTTTTCTTCCCGGTAATATTATTATAATAATATTTAACCACACACACGCGCAGTGGCATGCATATAGCGTGAGTGGTGTGTGCGCTGCAGGACTTACCACTTGTAATAGGCACGCTCAGCAGACTCCTCAAACGCCGCTGGCCAATATCCAATTCAAAGTTTAATAAACCGCCGTTACCTACAGCAGACTACAGTAACGAGTACAACACACTGCAGCGTTTCATAATACAATAATAATAATATACAACATGACACACACGCGCACGCCGCACACACACATGCGCGCTCTGGCTCTTAACAATATATGATATAATATAATATATCATGATAAAACGTTTTGCGGTAGACAAACAGTGATAGATAATACATACACAAGGAGTTGTACAGGACACCACTCGCATCTAAACTTGCAATGAACAGCCTGCAAATACAACATTATAAAACCCAATCCCGGCCCCGCAACAATACACGACTAAATAAATTAAT
>JACXSJ010003048.1:0-31060 GCA_014851325.1 Pentalonia nigronervosa
GATCGTGCACGCGACCGATTTTTTTTTCTTTACAAGCACACAACGACTCTGCTGTATGTTAAGTATTCTTATGATATATTATAGGTAGGTATAACTACGAACTATCGTTATATCCATACTCACGGTCAGGGCACGGCGAATCTTCTAAGTCCTAACCTGCTTCTAGTAGTCGTTGCAGTTCGCAGTAGATTTTTGTGTTTTTTCAAAAAAATAATAATTATGCATTAATATATCGTAATCTAGCCCTAATAATAAATATGCATATCATATGTACCTATTGGCATCTTATTTAAAAAAAAAAAATTAGCAGAATATTTTTGATGAACATTTATTAACATGTTTATTAAGTACTTAAACGTAGAATATTATATTGAAGTATATGCATATATTTTTTTTATTTATAAGCATTTTATACAATTTAGAAGTTGTGAAGTTGCGTCACAAGGTGCACAAGGTGGTAAAATATAAGTGTAATACCTACTCCGCGAAACCCGTTATATGCACTACTTTATCCATTATCTTATCGTCTATAATTGAAATGTAGGTAGGTATCTATTGATAACAAAACTATATTCATTCAATATTCAATGCTATATTATACTGCAGTGTATAGTCTGTGACAAATTAACCACGATATCATCAAAACTGTGTTAAGGGTAGGTATATGCATGTATGATGTGTACACAATGTAAATAGGTATACTATAAAAAACGATGTATCATTGCATTTCATATTATATTTATCTAAATATTTAACAACTCGGTATCCTAACTATTTACAGGCACACGTCTACTATACAAGTTAGGGGCGCGTTTAAAGTATTATAAATAGGTATAAATCGTTCGAATAAAGGAAAATATCTCCCCATATTAGCTATAAATATATATATATAGTACCACTGGTCAAAATATTATGCACTTAAATATTATACTAAGTGCCCCGATAACGATGGCGCGCTCGAGCTGGCCGAATACGCTGCAGGTTATATCTGCAGTGCTCGGTGGAGGGTAGACCTACCCTACCGTGTATAATATATATACACAACATATAACATATATATATGTGTATATGTATATAACTATATATAAATAGAAACACGTATTATATATTATGTACCTATATTATATTATGCAAAGGCAGTCGCGTGCGTATATAATGCAGCGGCACAAGTGGCGCGCGCGCGTAAAAACTATGGTTTACTGTATTGCGCACGAGGAGGAACCAAACGGCAAGTTATTTAAATACGACAGCGCTCGTAAAAACCGCAACCGATTCTCCCAAACTCGTGCAAACGTCGTATAATACACACGGCGTATAGTACGTATATACATGTATAATATATATATATATATATATATATATATATATATATATATTACTTATATTATATACACACACACTACAGCAGTAGGTATATAAAGTTAGAGTAGTTTATATTATTATATACATCATATATACCACACATGTATAAATATATTTATGTATACCGGACTATATAGCCTAAATATACTACCCCGAATATAAAATATGTATATTATATACATGGGCACATAGTGCATATATTATTGTTGTTACGATTATTATATAGGTACGCGCATATATTTTATTCGACACTATTTTCGCTGAATGGTGGTTGGGAGGGGATGTAATCCGATGTATATATACTTTTATTTATGCACATGTATTTTAGGTACACCAATAATATACCATATATAATATACAAATAGAGTAAACTCTTTATAAAAGTTTTACTCTTATTCGTGAGATTTATACATGTATATTATATATATTTTATGTATAGGTATCTAGTACATACGTTTATAAACTATATATGTTACTGTATAACGTATATCCATTTTTATCGTAATAACTGTTCCCACGGCTGGAATTTATATATTAAATAGTATAATAATACGTCCCTTTATATGTGTATCATTTTTCCATGCTGCCAATGCACTCGAAGCACCGTCAACGCAGAGGTGGCACAAAGTCATAATATATATATTATATTATATACATCATATATAATAGGTATCTGCAAGTAGGTACACGCGTAAAGTTTATGTATATATAAATAATATTTAAGAACTTCATAAAATACATAGGTACTCTATAGTACGACGATATATTATATTATTATTTCTTCGATCTTGTGGTATCGGCTTTAGATTGCATATTATAGACGCCACGCTAAATCGAATATTTATACATAGGTATAATAGTTCATGTATAGATTTTGCAGCTGAGGACTTGGATTTTTTATATATATACGCTAGAAATTCATGTAGGTTAGTATAATATGTGTATTATCGTACCTATACTGGTAGGTATACCGTATACAATATTTTAAAATATTCGATTTTTGGAAATGAGCTTAGTACATGAGTTTTATAGCGTTTTTAAATATCACATAATGCCGTAATACTTATGTGTTTAATTTTTTACTATACTCATAATGATATTATTCATAAAATATCGTCTTTAGTCCTGTATCTATTATAATTTATAATATTTTATAAAGCTTATAAGCGTATCAAACTATGAATTGACTTAAAAAAAGTATACTTAAGAACTCCCATTATTTGAGAAATAACAGTTTCATAGTATTTGAGAAGAATAATCTTTATAAATTATAATTTATAGGAGTAAAAAATTTAAGTTTTGTTAAGTAAAGACAATGACATCTATATAGCTTTAAAATTCCGCTGGTTCATTATGCCATGCTAAGCCTAACACATTATCGGATTCGTGTACTTTCTGATTAAAATCCTTTAATGCTACGTGTATAATACCATTACTACACCTGTATTTTAAATATATATTGGTTATTACTTTACAATAATTCTACTTTTATATATATCACGTATATCGCATAAATTATAAATTGTATAAATAATATTTATTACGACATATACCTGTTGTTTTTTCATTATAACTATTTAGTTATTGTTATTTCTATTACTTATTCTATGCGTGTATATTGTATACACTATGCGTCTATATTATGTACGGTTCATATGTCTTATTTTATAATATTAGATCTAGGTCCAGTAAAAAAAATAATGGCTGCGTATAATGTTCAAACTGGTTCTCAGTTGGCAGTAGTTTAATCACAGTGTATCAAGGTACCTTTATCCGAGTTCGCAGTTCCGACTGTAATATTATACATTATACAAAATCGTGACTCGTGAGAATTTATTTAAGTATCTACCTACCTATATTCGTTATATATATATATATTTTTTTTTGTTTCACGTTTAATATTATATTATATTGGTTCCTATTACGTGAAAACACTTTTTATCGCAACTATTAACAATTATATATTTTGTGCCTAAACGTTTTGCTCGTAAACATTTCATCGATAATCGATGATATAAAAATAATTGTTAGCCCAAAACATAATGAACATATATTATATGTTTATTTAATGACTAATAAGTAATAATCGTTCAAATTCGATTGGTACAGTAATTGGTTTTTAATGTCATTTAAACTATATATATATATATATAAAACTATATATATATAAAGAATAAAGATGCTATAAAAAAAACCTGTTATTCGATAACAAATAACAAAACCGTATACCTATATTATATATATATATATGTATACTTAGGTACACTTATTTTAATAATATAATACATAAAATATTACTTAATTCGTTTTATACTATATTTTTTATCAGTATCTTTCACGTATATAATTTGTAATATTAATTAATTAAGAAAATAACCTTGGGCAGCTGTAATATATATATGAGCATTTCTATGTTTTATCATACAATTTTTATAATTTTATTATGGTGGTGATACGTGTATACTATCTTTTACCCACCTATACCTAAAAAATATAAAGCATAAAGACCACAAGAGACAATGTTCGATATAGGAGACCTTGGTGCCACACTTTATTAAAGACCTGGGCTATGTCTAGGAATGCTGCAGTACATATTTGTTTTTTTCTAGAGAGTATGAGATTTTGTCTACTAAGCAGTAGACTTAGTGTATGGTGCTGTGATTTGTACGGAAGCCAAATTGATTGTTTGGAGTATTTGATTCGATAATTGGGATAATACGTTTTAAGATAAGTTTTTCGAAAATTTTTGAGAAGAGGGGGAGGTATCTATATAAATACGATAATATAGGGTTATTATTTCTATTGTGTTCATAGAAATAACATAATTTTGATCGTTAAAAAAACACAGTATTATTATTATATATTATATATTATTTGGTTATTACCTAACCTAACCTATAAATAATATTGAATGAATATTTTATACGTTACAATATGTAATTAAATGTATTTTGTCAAGTGCTAAGTATAGGTACTAATAGCTATAGATATTACCCTCGTACCTATTGTATCTATATACTTAATAATAATGATTACGTATACGTAAAACACGTTTAAAGTAAAACTTTTTCTTTTTTTTTCTATATAATAACCAAAATATTTTGCGTTCACAATATATATATATATACACATACCGATATATACTTCCCTATGTTTTTGTTTTCCGAAACATTTTATAAACCCGATATTGGTACCCGGAAATCTCCACGGGATTACAACCATCGTTTTAGTTTCTCCCCCATCGCAGTGTGTACAAGCACGGTAAAGTTGAGTAATTTATCAAGTTTTGAACACAACTTAAATATAATGAATGAAAAAAAATCGAAATTCTCGAAGAAAGAAATAAGCATTTTACAAGATTAAATGTCACACGAGCTTACAAAGTTTCTACGATGACGGCGGATATATGGTGGGGCTGCAGGAGGGCGTGCGCCGGCGATACTAGGAAAACGAACTGCGATGATGATAATAATAATATGAACGCCTACTTCCCCTGTAGTACCGACATATATTATTTAACATTGTAACATAATAATATAATATTGTCTTTTGGTAACATTTTAACACTATATTAATATGTGTACGATAAAAATACTGCCCGATATGCAAACGGAGCAAATATTACAGGTTATTATTCCAATGTGTGTGCCTTATTGGTACCATCCTATATTTTCCTGTAACAAACATTTTGTAACGAAAAATATTAATCGGTAATGCTGTCCGAACACAATTCAATTCGTTTACGACGGTATCCTACATTATCAGTTGCGTCATTTGTAGGACAGACACTGGCATTATATATTTTAAGCATAATATATTTTAGAAAGCGAAGTGATCGGTTTTTGTTCCTGTAACTATTCACACGGCTTAAAAACATAGTAATATTAAATTATGTGAAATAATGACGCAGCTAACCTGATACGCATTTGTCCTTATAATTTAATTAATTAAACAATAGTTTGTGTTACACTCTGGTCTATTGTTGTAGGTAATGATTGTATTACTGCACAGTTTTATTAGGAAATATTTTATTATTCTGTAATTATTATTAAAAAGCTTATGTTAATAATATGTTATTCTTGGAATGCTGACTGTTGATCTAGATATAGCTGATATACTGAAACCGTAATATATCTTTTTCTCATAATAGTTTTTTTCCAGATGATATGTCTCTGATAGATCCATACTTATATATGTGTATATATTTTATGTATTTTTTATGAAGGCCTACCTTAAATTTATTTTACTTTTATTTTAAAATTTTAAATAATAAATTTGTGATTAGTTTTTTCTATAAAAGCTATTAAAAATATATTATTAATTTCTGTTAAATATAGGTATTCATTTTAAAACGCGAAATACAATTATATATATTTAAGTACATAGTAATATATTAGAGTAATGGTGTGTTATTAAAGAAAGATGTATTGAAAACATGTAAATAAAAAAATAATTATTACTATTATCGTTAATAGTATGCGTATATGATATGTGTTGATAAATGATTTGACTTTAAATTTAGTTTTTTAGATTCTACCTACCTATATCTTATTTAATATTCTATATTTTTTCTTTTTTTTTATATTATAGTTTTAAAATTTTATTGTTTACATATGGTTAAATATTTAGCATTCTGTAATTAAATTTTATTTTTGAACCTAGCCTCTACTGTATTAAAATAAAATAAACGATAATAGTACTACCTATGTTAAAGTAACGCGTGTAAAAATAAATTGTGTGCTTATGTTGTGCATTATTGTGTGTCATAGGTTGTGCTGGCGGTCTTTTGGGCACCCGACGCATTGGACATCCGTATCAGAACCGGACGCCACCCAAGAGGAAAAAGCCACGCACGTCGTTCACACGTAGTCAGATTTCACAGCTCGAAGAGAAGTTCAATAAGCACAGATACCTGTCATCCGTTGACCGCGCGGCTCTAGCAAAAGCGCTCAAGATGACCGACGCGCAAGTCAAAACGTGGTTTCAGAACAGACGCACCAAATGGAGGTATGAAGACGTTTTTTATTATTTTCATTAATTATTCCATAATATGATATAATATCGCGGTCGTTTACATCCAACGTGTCGACTACGTTTAGCAATAACATTCACGTTTTATTGCGTGCGGAGCACACAAATATTTTTATAGATTATTTATGTGAGATTAAAAAACACATTATTTTGTATATGATTAAAACTTTTTATAACATTTTTACAACAAAAATCTAAATGTTTATTGTTTTAAATTGTTAGAATTTTCAATTTTTTAATGATTACAACCGTTCAAACGGGTGGGTATTAGAGGGATAGATCCTATTTTCGATATTTATTATAACTTGTAGATATAGATATATAACGGTAACTACAATGTTTCGAATCGCGTGTCGTTTTTACAATAATATTCATACCAATACAGTACACAGATACGCATGTGCAAAAAAAAAATAATCAGTAGGTAACAATAAATCAAATAATAATTTTCTGCGCCGATCGATGGAAGATGCATGTACGTAGGGCGTTGACTTTGTATCATTTCTAAATGTTGGCTGTTATATCCTATATCTTATGTTCGCCGAAGTAAATATTTCGGTGCCATGAGATCAAAAGTATAGTTAAACGCCGATTATAATAATATCTATATAATATAGGTATACAATATATAAAACAATAATTTGTCGTTCATTAACAACTCCATTATACACATATAATAATAATATATAGTCCATTACGACTCGTAAAACGTACATATGTTATAAAATCGAGACGGCGGCGTCGAAAAACGCGCTTTTATATTATAATATTAAATATATTACATATGCATAGATATGGATGACTTAAAAGTACACGTACGCGCGTATTACTCGCACTGATAAATACAAGACCAGTTAACCGCTTGTACGTCCACGCGCGTAAAATAATAATAATAGATAATTATATTATGTGAATTCTCCCCCGTACATTGCCTGCGCTGTCAACGACCCTGTTTCCGATGTTATAATATACAATCGTGTTCGATCGACAGTCCTCCTAACTATTGTATAGCATTATGTTATATAATACGCGTATAATAGCGCACAACATAATCATATAATATTAAGAATATAATAAACTATTATCATTTATCGCACCCGGCGCGGCGTGTCCCTATATATTTTATAATATAATAATATATATAACAACTATGATGGTTGTCGTGACGGTTGCGCGCACTCGGACAATGACGATTGACTAAAACAAAACTTGATTTTTTAATAATTAAATTTTAATTTTTTTAACGAGGGTCGAACGAGAAGCGAGACGAAAAAAATTTGATATGATATTTTATCGATCCTCGTTCTAAGTATTTTTTTTTTAACATCATATAATATTATTGAACCATTCGTTTGGTTCCGTTGACGACGAAAAACTGAACTGTATAATATTATTATTTCGTTCCGCCGTTCCGGTATATCGTATGTTATAATATAATACAGTAATATGTAATATTATGTATATATTATTATTGTGACAAATCGGTCGGCGTCGCGCCAAACAAAACGTTATAATATAATTCAGTCGGCGACAAAATGCGATAAAAAAGACGACGGGAGAGGTAAAACGAGAATGAAAAAAAAACAACCAAATAGTCCATTAGAAGCTTTTAAAATTCCTGTCACCTTTTCGGGCCACTATTAAGTGGTTTTAATATACCGTTTCTACTTCTTCTTCTCTGTTTGTTTTTTTTTTTTTTTTTTTTTTTTTTAATTACACATGTTATCCGAGCCGACGCGGTTAATGCATATTTCGTGTAATCGGTGGCGCCCCCAGTGGATAACACGGGCGAACCAGTTGCCCCGCACTCGCACGCGTGTATATACATAATATACGATATATCTATATGCTTCCTCTGTATGTACATATTATTTATATTTTAGTTATAAACCTACTATAATACACATAACAATATATATATATATATATATATATATATATATATACCTATATACATTCGTATATTATATTATATATTGTATGGGACGCGGCGCGAGTAAATACTTATAATAATATTATATAATATTATGGCGAGTGTACACTTACCGCCGTTTTTACTACCGCCGCCGTACAAGAATAAACAGACAAATGGACGTGTTTGTTTGTTTTGCCTCCCTCGAGTAAGCGCGCGCGCGCTCGCCCACCATTTCCACGCAATATCGTGTGGCATGCAGCCGTCGTCTCTGTATCCGCAGCGACGACTGCTACGGCAGTGGTTTCTCAGCGGGAGGAGATCGTGACGGGGCAGTGTTCAGTTTTTTTCATCGGTTGTGCAGATTATGGTCAAGCCTTCCGCACATGGCTGCAGTACAGTGGTTTAAGGCGGTCGGACTATAAATCGATCTTAAAGTGACGTGTCCATTTATCATTAGAAGAAATTTTTAATAATATATACTGATAATTGATGATTATACATCGACGATACATATAAAACTACAGATTTTGTTTTACAAGTGTTAACTGCATAGGTAGGTAGACAGATAGTTCTGATGGATTATGGCTGCCAAATAATAATCAATATAATTGAATAATTGCAGAAATATTAACTAATAACTGTTTTGTTGATTTTTTATCGATTTATTACGTCTTTAAATGGTTGGTTGGCGGCGTTCTGGGGGTGTTTAAGGTTCCACTCCTTTCCTTTAAAAAGCCACATAAACATACCACAGACTTGAGTCCACCACTATTATGTCATGAAAATTGTTTCGTCCGCGCGCGTTCGACTATTTACTGTTGTATTATGATGAAGGTATACGGTATACCTAATGTTTTGCGATGAGTCGAAACTCATCTGCAGTTGCCGTACTGTATTTTGGTTTTATCGAAATCCCGCACAGTATTTTGGTTATGAATTGTTGCGTTCGATTCAGCGGGAAAACTATTGGAATTCGTCGCGACCGTCTCCTTCGCGCTGTTCGGAACTGCACGCGGTCCGACCGTATTATCATTGGCCGTCTCGCACGACGACTGCTGCCTCACCTACATAATATATTATTGTAGCCCAGTGCCTGAGTACGAACATACGGTATTCATTTAAAAAGGTAAACAAATAAATTACGATACGATCTCGTATACGATATATAAGTGTTTATAACTGTACACAGCGCGTGTATAATTGTTATATACCCGTACGCCGCGTTGTAGTGCTGGCAGTGGTGTCGGTCCGGGAGGAGTCGAACCTGTTTTGTTTTTTTTTTTTTCTCTCGGCATAAAAAAGGGCCGACAGTGGCGAGACGTGTGTGCGATAAGCGCGGACGGCGGCGCCACACGACGGGACGACGAAATCCGACGTAGCGCCACCGGACCGCTTCCCGCGCCGCCCCGTCCGTTCCGCGACCGTACCGTAGTCGTGCGGCGGCGGCGACGGCGGCGCTTTTTTTCTCTCGCTCTCGCCGTCTCCTCCCGTCGCGTGGGGCGCGGAGCGAGGCCACTGACGGATTAAGGACACATCGAAATTTGGGCATTAACCCATACGCGCGCGTATTATTAAAACATTTTTTATAGTGTGACGACGCGACACAGCGCTCGCCTTATAACACACGGCTATGTCCATATAACAATTCTACGAAAACCCGACGACTAAGATTTTAACGAAATATAATAATATAATGTTATAAATAAAACGTGTAGTGACGGATTAGTGGTCGTTTGAATTGGTATTCAGTGTGTTCGGCAGTAGATAAAATATGACGTGGGTATACGTGTTATCAAACTACCCATTACATTTAGGTAGGCTGCACGTGGTTACAGAAGACGACGACGACGACGACGACGACGGCCAATTATATTATATATATATTAAATATAGCATTATGGTGAATAATAATAGTTTTTCAACAGCCGTGCGTGTGTATAATGTTATTGCGATCGGAAAAAATTATCGAAACGTATAATGTTAATTAAATTTCGGAGACGAAACACGCACGGACTCTGTCATAATCGATTTATTTGTACTCTGCAATATTACGTACGTTTTGTGTTATTATACAGTACACAGTAGTTGTATATGTATTTCCATTTTCCAATGACCATAATGCATAATTTAATGACTATAGTTAACGTCGATCAGCTAGTATTATAATATTTATGTGCATGTATAACCTATAGAGTATTAATTACCGAGCATTAAATATAATTTGTTTTAAAACAGAAATCACTACTCTGCGATAAATAATTCGCCCAACACTATTGCCCGCTCACCCTTTGACTCGTTTAAATGCATGCCTCTATACCATTATTATAATAACTTCTGCAGAGTTCTATTCACTATTCCATTGGTCAGAATTCGACAATTTTCCCGAAAGACAGTGTTCGATATTTGACGAGGTGATTGGGGAATACATCACAAAAATCTGACAACTTTACATTGAAACTTCGTTTAAACTTTTAAGATCTTCGCGATAAGTCCTATATAATATGTAGATGTGTATCATAATAGTTTATAGCACAAGTTTGCCGTTTCAAGTAGATACTTTAATATTATACAGTCATAAATAATAATGCTGGGTAGTTTATTTCTTGAAGTATCGTTCGACGATTAATTCGCGTACGTATATCAATTTAAGACTTGGTTGGAAGTAATACTTATCAACGAGAGTTTAATATTTTATAAGATATCATATAAGAGATGAATACACAATCGTTACGACAATGATTTAACTTAACCGCAAAACTAAAAAATATAATATGGATACCTAATACTAATTTGTTTACGTTTATTTGTTTAATTAAATCGCCTGCACGTGTAAGAGGGTTAGTTATTGCTGCTGCTGCTGCCGCAACTACTAATAAGAATAATAATGCCTTGCGGGGTCATATTATAAGGTGTTTCTGAAAAGTACTTACCGTAATTATTACCACTACGCGCGATACCACAGTATTATAGCACGTTAGGTATATGCTCGCATGTATATTATTATAATAATGATGCCGTTTTCACCGTGAAACTGCAAATTCTCTTAGACCTTAGTTAATAATAATAATAATATGTATAATCGCCGTCGTCTGAGTTTATAATATACAATACCTGTATACATATAACATTTACATATTAAATAATAACGCACGTCTCGTTTGAAAGTTTAACAGCATTTACTGAGGTAAAAGTTTACTCGACGGAAAATGACAGTGTGCTAAAAGCGATTTTATATACAATGCACCTACATAGGAATCTATAAACACGAGCAGTTAGTGGTTATGACTTACAAGCATAGTATAAATTTGAGTAGGTACGTTGTACAATTTTCAATTTTAGCACTCAATTATACATACCTATAGGATAACGGTATTATAATACTTTATCCGATATGCAATATATAAATGACTAAATTTCTATAATTAGTGTTAATGCATCATAGTATTGTATCATCAATGAACAAATGTATAAACATTCCTGTAAAATTTACTATTTTATGTCTTATACGTTTTCTAACATTTTTAATTTCAACACAGATAATTGTACCCCTTTATGGTGTTTTAATATAGTATATCCAGGGGTACCCATCGCATTATTTTTTTTTGTATCTGTCACCATAATCATAATAACAACCGTTTTGTTACCGTTCTTTTAAGTACCTCTATCTTTTCTCAATAAATCCGCAAAATTATTATTAATGTATAATTTAAGTTTATTTTTTCATTTTTGTAGCTACTCAAACTTTAGCTAACTACAACGATTATTTTCAATCAACCGATATTTGTTTCTTGAGCATCTATTATCTCAAAATGTATAATTATATAAGGATTTTAATAATATTTTTTTTTTTGCAACAAATTTATTTAAATAGTCATAGCTATGATACGTTTATAGCCGGGTGCAGTATAATAATAATAATTATTATTATTATTATTCTGTAGTTTGTGTAAATGAGAACCCGGATTTCCGTGTGTAACGTAATAATATAAATGATCGATGTTTATTGCTCCAACGAATATAATATAATTTAATAGTAAGCGACATTTTGAAATGTGAGGTTTGTGCATGAACGGGGACGTTTCCGTTCGTACACGTACACGATAATATACAAACATGCTGCCGACACCTACGCCGTACCGCGCCGGTTGTTTAATATCAAAGTACTTTTTTTTCGTCTTTCCTCCGTTTAACATGGCGGTGTCTGTTGTTTGATAAAAAGAATGAGTAAATCGAATATTTACGGGATGTGCGAAAAACATACCTACGCGCAGACGTATATGGAAATGAAATCGTTTGTAAGACTTAAAGTAAGGATACGCCGCAAGTAATATACACGTACCGAGGAAACGAGAGAGAGAGAGAGAGAAATACGCACGCGCGACAGCTGTTGTAATATATTATTATTACGAGTGTAGGATTTTAATTTATGTGTTTACTTATGTCAATTCGACTTCGTTTGTTATATTTATAGTATAATAATTGTATGTATCAACTACGCGTATCAATAATATAATTTTGAATTGATTTTTTACAATTTTTCGTAGTATCATTACTGTTAACTATAATATATACGGGCGTACTTGGATTATCGTAAATCATTTTCTAAAGTTCGATATAATTGTCAAACAATTAAGAAAAAAAACCACTTCAAACTATACTTATACTATACACTTTATTATATAAGTATAATATGAGAATAAAAATGACCACCAATGACTCATATGTCAATATTATACTATACAGTAGGTACAAACTATAAAGTAACAGCTTGTTGGTAAGATAGACGTATAGTATATGTTATTGCCTATATAGGTCTACATACATAGTCTCTGTCTTTTGACACCCGTGACTTGTGCTTTTCGTAAATTATTTTTTTCTAAAATGTTGTCAAACTGTTGTTAGATAGTTACAATAAGTAGCAATACTTTTTTTTAAATGTATATTTAATAAAAAATTATATAAATTGAGAACTATTCGTAGTTAAGAATAATTGTATTGTATATCGCATAATATGTAGTATTACAGGTGCACTTGATTCATGAAGTAAGGACCTATGTATAATTCGTGTCGTGAAAAGCGTATAACAAGTCGTCGACTTGGCGAATGTACTGAGCTGTATACGTCGTATTGTATAAGACCACGGTACGATATAACTCATTCACGAGTTCATAATAAACACTTAAATAAATTTAATATAAGTATATATATATTATTATTATTATGGCATAATATAAAAGTACTGCGGGCGCGGGAAATCTTGCACGCCGACAGGTCGCGGCCAAACGCGTTTAATATTTTATCCGAACTCTGGGCGGCGGCATCGTGTCCTGCGCCGCACGGACCGTTGCAGAAATCCGCTTAAACTGCGTTTTAAAAACGGCTGAATTATTCAGACCGGCTTTTAAACTGTCAACTTTCGGCGCTCTCGCACACACGCGTTTATATTATATGCTCCCCTTTTCGCGGAAACACTATCATATAATATAATATACATTATACGTGTATAGATATATAGGTATAATATATAATACGTACACTCACTGCGCGTTATAGGCCAATAGTGCAGATAGCGATTTTCACGGCTGTCAGTTTACGGTGTCATCAGTTTGTCGACGCGACGGCCAACATAGAAATATCATATATTATGTATAGGTTTATAATAATATTATATATATATATATATATATATATATATATATACACACATCATACGCAGAGGTGCAGGAGACCCCCCACTCCGCGACATCGCTGCAAATCACAACTATATGCAGAGGCTCGGTATACGGTTTTCGATTATTCATGCATAGTGCACTTTGCTGCAACTTTGTTGTTATTTATGCACAATAGATTTTATACCTATTTTTAGCGTCGTATCTACCTATACGATACTTGTAGCTGAAGTTTACTATGGTTGTGCAATAATATTATTAGGTACTTAAAGATAATCGATAACAGTACAATACGTGATAAAAATTAAAATTCTCAAAAAATCATTTCTCGCATGAATAAACTTAAAATTTGACCAATACTATTTGAGAAGAGTTTCAGATTAAAGAGGTACATATATAACTGAGTGCATATAAATGCAGTGTTTGCAGTCCCCACAATATTATGCAGTACCCGAGTCTGACGTTTTTGCGTATTCAGATAAATTCGTTTAATATACCCATGTTTAATTTAAATACATTTCCATTGTCATTACAATTTTTGTTTGAATCATAGTGGAAGTGAAAAGAGTAATATTTATTATCAGAAAAAAAGGTTTAGTTGCTGATGGATTATGGATAAAAGTATCCATTGATTAGAACTATTTAATAAATTATGCATTTATAATACCTATGCTCAAATAAAAATAATAATAAATACCAACAAAACAAGACCAATAAAAAAAAACGTGTGCATATACCGTGATTACATATTTTCTATACGCATTAGCTTGTAATAGGAATGTTGAATTCAATATTAAATATACATATATAATGTCAAAAAAAAAATTACGCTATATAGGGTATACAATTTAGAACACAGTTTACAAATGGTGTTATAGATGTACAAGACACTCTAAAATTAAGACGCATAGTTAACAAGAAAATTGATTTAGTATATAGAATGTACACACATAAATTTGCATTCGAATATATACATAAATTGTTGGAAAGTAATTGTACAATTTAAAAATTATTATTTACATAGGAACGATAAGCTATTGACATATTCATTGAAAATAGGCAAAAGACGTGAGCTCAAATGACCTATGGTAATAACTTTAGGGTAAAAAAGGTTCCCCTCGCTCAAACGTACGATGCCATTATAAATCATAAACGTGTTCTCCATCGATGTATTACTTATGAAACGTCCTAAATATCAAATCGAATATTTAATGTATTATATTATTAGATCATCACGCGTATACCCCACGCCCAATTGCCCAAAACAATTTCAGTAATACTTTTAACTTTTAAAAAAGCTACTATATCAGTCATAGGTATATTATATTACGCATACCTGCACAACCCACCCACTCATTTCGTAAAACGTGTGTCGGCGTGTCACAACTACGACCCAAAAGATATGTGTAACGTGAACACTGCAGCATTAATATTCGTAGCGATAATTATAGCACCCGCCTACTACTAAAATAGAAATTTCTAATCTCTAAACCACAATAATACAAAATAATGTGTTCATTGAAAATGAGTATTATTATTAATATTTGTAGTTTTAATAAAAATATATAAAAATTATTGATATAATAATATGTGATTTTAATGTTTTTGTCGCGTTTTCGCAGACGTCACATGATGGAGGAACGAGAAGCTCAGAGGCAGATGGCCACGAAAATGATGCAGTCCATGATGGACGACCGAGACGGCGGCGTACGTCTGGGCGCTCTGCAGGGCCTGCAGGCCTGGTCTCCGGCCGCCATGTCGCCCGGCGGCGGCGGGCCCGGTGGCGTCGGCGGATCACCGGTGGCGCCGCAACCGCCACCGGGACACTTTGCCCTGTCGCAGCCTCCGGTCGCTTCGCCCATGTGCTGAACGGACCTATCGGCTGACCGCGCGCGGCGGTTTTTTCGTTTCTCGTCGTCGTCGTCGTCGTCGCGATCACGTGTACTCAGATTCCTAAGTCCTCGCGACACGCCTCGTACTATAATATTAAATAATAATATTGTTTTTTTTAATGAGGTGTATTATATTATGTCTATACGAACGTCGTGACTCGCTACTAATGCGCGTGTACCAAATGATCGTACCGATATTGGGTCGGATGAATACAAATATTTATATGTCGAATAATATTTTACGTACAAGCGTGTGATAGTAATTTAGTGATTTTATCATAATATATTACCTATGAAAATCGTGTACAGAAATTCGTATTTTTATGCCACTTATTAGTGATGGTTATAATATAGATGCTATATGTATCCTATATTATACATAACGCTACGAGACGCCTTTATCGCGAATCGTAATGTCTTGGGAAATACGAGGAATTTTTAATTTTTAAAACAAATACCGATTATCGTATAAAAAAATGTAAAATAGTTTGTTCATAAACGTTACAAAAAAAAGTCATAAATAAATAATACATACTACAAAAAAAAAAAAAAAATCCTTATATTTCCAGAGATTCTATGATAAAGATGTAATCACTCTGTATAAATACAATATCATATATATAGGTAACGAGTTGATGCGTGTAGATCGTATATTATACAGCCGTTGCGCGTCGAACGAATCATCCTCGCGTACGAAGCAAAACCATAAACCTAACATTTAATATGCAGTTATACATATTATAATATGGTTGTAATCGTACCTACACAATATATGTGTGTGTGTGTGTGTGTGTGTGTATTTTATACAGAATACGTGATAGCAGGTATAATATTGCATTGTATATCATCGTGTTTGTTTATATTATTATTATTATTATTATTGTGTAGTGAACGTCGTATATAGTCATCATAGATAATGACATATAATAGTAGATATAGGTAATATAATATTATCGTTCTCTTTTCGTATACACCACGACCACGCCATCATATTATGTGATTTTGTATATTTTTAATTTAAACATTATTGAAACTTTTATCGAGTTAAATTGATATAATATTTTACCTCATATATTATTATTTATTTGTCTTCAACGTATCTTGCGTATACCTACATAAAATATACATATTATTGTTATTATTAGTATTTAGGTATAATAATATGTTCTATTATAATATACACAAGTGCATCTCGAAAATTTGAAGACCTTCGACTATATTGCCGGTGAAAGTGTTGGTGGTTAAGGTGAGGGTGGCATGACAGAGAGCTAGGCCATTTTTATTTTATTTTTTACAAATTTACGGACGTAGCTCATTTTTACAAAAGTTAAAGTACAATAAAGATATTAATATTAAGATAATAACAACTACACAGTAACAAAGAATAACAAACAAAGTTTACAGTATAGGTACAGATAACATAATGATTATATATTTTCAAAAACAGCCATAAGGAAGGAGGGATCCTCATTGGCACTCATCTTCATTTTCGAAGATTTAAAGTCGATTTAACGATGACATAATATGATACAGCTTTAGAGGTCTGGACATCAACTCCCCGAGCCGTAGCTATGTCGCTATAATATACACATAGTCATACAGAGGGAGCGTTTTAAACGACTGGGCCAGCGAATATCTTTATGTATACGTATAATATATCAAAGTTGTAGTAGTGTTATACATTTCGGAAAACTACTGATAATGCATGCAATCCAATATCGATTTACCAATAATTTGGAATTGAAAACATGAAACTCAAATGTGTTTTAAGAGATCCCTTGTATCATATTAAGAACGGTTATTTTAAACATTTACGAAACACTCCATCGTGTACAAGAGATCGGCAAATAAATATCTACTTAATTTTTCAATGTTATTTAATATTTAAATAACATTTTATTTGAATAAGAATGCATTATAATTCGCTGTGCTAGGTACGTGTGATAATGACAACGATGATAATAATAATAGTATGCATGTTGGTATAAACGGAATCGGGAAATTGTCGATACGTATAATATTATATATTGTAATAAAATAATTATTATTTTGTACATGTACCACCTATAGCCTGTATTAATATACATAATATGACGCCTAACCGTATCACTCATTATTACAATAAGGTACCTTATAATATTATATATTTATATATAGGTAATAATATTATTTATGTAAATTGTAAATTTTTATTTGTAATTTATACGCGTGCAATGTTAGATATTATATATATATATATAGCGAGTAAAAGTGGCATTACGCATATAGGTATATTACATGTTTCGTTTTATTTATTATATTATGGATTTCATTTTCGTTTTTGTTTTTTCGTTCCCACTGTACATATAAATATAAATTTTGTATATAAATGATGAATAGGTACATACGCGTGTATGTATAGATATAAGTTTAGATACGCGATAAATGGACGAAAAAATAAATAAATCATCATTTTAATATTGTTTTTACTAATTACTCGTAATTTACCATTGGACCAGATCGTTGTATGTTTTTCGTTTGAACAAAATTTAAAAAAAAAATGTTTATAAAACATAATATTACTTATATTATATTATAGTGTCATAGTAATATAGTGTATATTATGTAATATCGCTTGATCAATATACATTAAGTACACAATATTATACATAATATTATATACCTAAATATACGTAGATATATTAATGACTTGTAATATTATTCGTCATCGATGAAAAGCGAGTACATTATATTTTATATATATGCAGCCATATTATAATATTTTGTTCAAGGTGGTGCAGTGTTTCGTTTTTCGTTTTAAAAGTTATTAAGTAGTTAGATATACATACATACTTTTGGTATTATAGCTTTAGTTATATTTTATTATAAATTATTATCATTTATATATAATATATAGGTATGAGCAGTACTTATATTATATCATTTATTAGTTTATTATTGGTACTATTATTACATATTTATAATATATTGTTGTGCATCATGTTACGTACTACTTTTTTTTCGTAAAAGACCGTCGCGCATATATATTGATTTGTACATTTTTACTGTCTCGGAATACTATATATATATTATATAATCATAATTGTGCTTAATAAACTATATATATACGTAAAATATATTATATGTATAATGTATATTTCATATATATATATATATATAACATTAAAGTTTGTTTTTTGATACCATGCGTGTGAACCACAAATTCGATAACATAGGGTACATTAAACTGCACGTTTATAGTTTAATATTACAAGTACTTAGATGTAATTGTATAACACCTATGGAAAATCTATTCCAACTGCATTTGCAATATTTTCACTGTCGATTTTTGGTTTTTATTAACTTCAGCGACTATTCTGTTGTTATACCTACATTTTAATATTGCTGTTTATAATAAGACCATATTTTGCTGTCGTATTACGATTTTAATTTTTCAGATTTTTTACATTTTTTGTAGAATATTTTTCTGAATACATATCGACTCAGCAAAATTAATAATAAGTAAGTATTGTGTCAAATTGTACCCATTATATGGTTTATTATTTACGATAGTTTTTATAAAATAATATATGCGAATCTATGTCATATTATATACAACGCACATATATAGTCTTCAATCACAACAGTAAATGTAATACGTTTGCAATGATGTATCAAGGTAAAAAGTATAACATTATACATTTTACGAGAGTATGATCATTTTAATGAACTTATTATTTTGAGTTTAGGTAAATCAAGAATTAAAATACTTTTATCTATATCATTATACATTTGAATATTTTATCAGCACAAATAATATCTTCATGGGTTATAAGTACTAAAAAAAAAATAAGACATTTACGACTAATTATTGTCTTGAATATAATAATACGATCCCGTCCTTATAATCGATTGTAGCCGAACGTTAAAGTCTCTTGGACGCACAAAATTCACATACGACTATATAGTTTGAATAGTTTTAAAACGAATTTAATATTAATTACAGGACGGTATAACTTCTCATTAGTTTAATATTGTAAAGTAACCCTGAACTAAGTGTTATAAGGACCTTAATGAATTATACCGGTAGTTTTTACTATTTTTAATTATTGCCAGGGCCCAGGACACCAGCTGTAGGGCACTCGACTAAAAACAGGATGATTCTGTATAACACATTAGTAATACAGACCGACTGAGCTAGAGCCCTTTTCAATATATGACACGAACAAAGTTACTAACATTTTTTTAGAAACGTTTATATTTTAAAATTAGAATTATTGTTTATACTACACTCAATTATTTTTCATAAATACCTACAACCGGATTTATTAACATTTAATATTTATATAATAAACAATCAAATTAATTGCAGCGTGTATAAGTACCAATACATTAAACATTCGTCGAGCAGTTCAGAGCGTCATCGACGGGTAAGATAAAATAACAACGACAAAAAATAAAAATAAAAAATGGTCTGATGTAGTTGTAGTTTAACGAGTCAAATGATATTCGGATAGACCTTAGGTGCAACGTAGATGGATCGATAAATCATCGTCAACCGTCATGATAAATAAAGTATAAGGTACATATATATAGATTATTACATAAACATATAGTAGGAATGTATAAAACCGTATGCACAGTAGTAGGTATATCGTAAATGCATACTTAATATTATAATATATAGTTACTTAAACTTTGAAACAGGTATATTTTGTTTTTTACGTTTTTTAATTCTTCGAAATTTTTTAATCCTCCGCTCGACATGCGGGCACAACAAGGCTTGGCCGGTGGAACAATATACGTTGAGTGACGACGACCACCACCACCGAGTGTTATTAATATTATAATATTATTTTACATTTAACACGATAGTTCGACGACGGGGACATTCGACGCGGTTCTCGTGAATAATAATATTATATATTTGAATGATTACACGCATACAGGAGCTGAGCTGCTGCAACGGCCGTGTATAATACCAGTGCGACGGATTAACTCACCAGTTATATTATATATTATTATTATGAGCGAAAGGATTATCATATTACCTATATATGCGAAGCGGTCGTTTACGAGGCGTTCAAAAAATTCAGAAACTGATACATCCGTGACAAAACACGAGTATACGACTTACGTTTCTAGTAAACCATTATTGTGCTATATAGTCTATTTGGCTCCCATTTTACAAAAAGTTCAATTTTCATACGGCTTCCGTTATACAAATACGATCAATTCCCAAACAGCTCTTGTTTTTGACAAAACAATTTCTTTCCCACTTCATATAGGCTTATAGAACTGTTTCAAAATGAGTGAATTTAAAATTGAGTTGGTGTTTTTTTAATTTTGTATATACAAAATAAATTATAAAGCATTTTTGTTTTCGAATAATGGAGCCGTTTAGGAACCAATAAACGATGGATAGAAGCTGTTTGGGTTGCACCGCATTATTGACGGCGAACATTCTGTACTGGCTCTGCACTCGTCGTACCTGCGTAGCTATGTCAATAATTATTTTATTATATATATACTATTTATTAATATACTATGAGCATGTATATATAATAATGTGGGCAAGACGGTGCCGCCGGTGTTACTCATGGACGGTGGACTCAGTTGGCCATGGAAGTGGAAGAGATTGCTATTTGCTGACAATCTGACGCATAACAGGTCTCCAGCAAAGAATAATAATTATTATAATATCATTATTTTTTTACTAATATTACGAGGTTCTTGCGTGGAGCAACCTGAACGTTTATTAACGTGTATATAACGTATATACAATCATTTATATCGTATCTTTTTTTCTCCAATATACAGTTTGAATTTATTTAACACCCAATAATATAATGATGGTAGAAATAAAATCTGTTTCACTTGAGTATGTATTGGTATATATATTATACACTTAATTTTGATTGAACCTAACCAATAGGTTATTTTTCCAATATTATAATTAATTTTATCAATTTCCAATAATTTTTCAACTGAATGACTGAATATTGCTTACTATAACTGCATATTAAATGTTTTAAATTCCATCATTCTCATTGTAATTTCATTCTTTATTATTGTAAAATATTAAAATAATAAATGGTATAAGTATAAAATTAAAATTACATCTACTACCCTCTTCATAATTATCGAGTATCTGACCTCAACATCCTACTTTGAGCAACAGTTAAACATCCTTAGCACAAGATCATATGGGAGTACTCTTACTATGGTATCTATAGTCGGGCTGTAGATACATTGTAACATTGATGGTGTACACAGATGTTTAGCCTACTTTTTTTAAAGTATATTTTACTATAGTAGATCAAAGATCAAACTCCACCACAATTATTAAAATAAATGTTGAGAATTCGATTTCTAATGATTTTTCTATGTATTGAATTTTTATTTTTGTACTTATGCAAAATTTCCGGTATTACATATAGTTTAAATTCTGACACACAACCAATTTTTTGATAACCATTAATTTTCCACGTCGTTAAATATGTGATAAGCTTAAGTATATATTTCAACAACAAAAAAGATTTCTCATACAGTCATATGTACATAATTTATTATGACGATTTCAATTAATCTTATGGAAAAAAATTATATTACTGAATTGTAGATAATTTATTATTACTTATAACGTATTACTTAAGTTATAAATTATAAGTTTATTAGATATATCGAGTAAATTTAACAAAAATAAAAAATCTCCATTAAAAATAATTGTTATAAAAATAAATGTACTGTTATGAACAAACTCTGAATTTAGATGCTGTGTAGTACTAAAACTGATAATTATACTGTGTATATCTAAGTATTTACATATAAATCCAAATAAATTACAATGTAATAGTAATATCAATAATAAGATTATTTTATAAACTCTTATAGAACAACAGTAGTACATTTCTAATCAATAGTAGTTAATTATCTTAAAATTATGATTTCTAATTAATTATTTTTTGCTTAATGTATAGGTTAACCTAACCTATTAAATTAGTTATTACATCCACACTCATTTTGTCTATGACTATTGCATGAGCTTAATCGATAATATAATATGACAACAACTGACCAGTATCAAAAGTAATTGTTTTTATTTACGTGTTGCGTCATTGTCTGCCGTCGTAGTAACAACATTCACAATAACACGACTAGTAATTTTTAATAATATTCAAATAATATACAGTAATATCGTCATTGACAGTATCTAGCATAATATTATATACATATAATATGACAGATCAAGACAGATGCACTTTGGTGGTCGCGTGCAGCACATTGTGTACATTTGCACCAACACAATAAAGTATACTAGGTATATAATATTATACACTCACGTACGTAAAGATGCATATAGACGGTCAGACAATGCAAACACGCCGTATATACATGTATATATTATGTATAATTATAACCATAAAACGATACAATACCATCGCGTTATCACTTTATATTATTATTTATTATATAACAAGTGTGTTTATATACCGTATAATATATTATTATGATATACACTTATAATAGAGGTAGCGTCGGCAAACAGAAAGAGATGAGAAACCAAAGAGAGGTAGCCGCGCGCGCCGACAGTTTTACGACGGCGTGGCGTGGCGTGGCGTCTACATCGTCGTAAAATGATAAAATAAAAGCAGAGAAAAAAACACATCACTTTGGAGAAGGGGCGACGACGAATTAGAGATTGACCGGCAGTAAAGAAAATAAAAAACCGTACAGCCGACTCTCGGTGTCCGTGTAGGTACTTACGAGTTACGACGTTCATCTGACAGACTGCGAGGGGAATGGACAAAAAAAAAAAATCAGTGACCAGCGAGGTATCCTAGCACTTGGTATAGACTCGATTAACCGTCCGCGTCACTTAAGGCGCCTTTGCACTGCGGTATCGTGTCGTTTCCATGATTTGTTCCGATGTGTTGTTTGGTCACATCTGCACCTTGTTTTAGGCGCGTGTTTAGAACCCGGTTAAAGGTTGGCCAATGTAACATTACATATTTTAAACTTGTCTTATATTTTTATCCAAATCAATAATCGATAACCATTTGATCACTGTAACCGCACCACGTCGAAAAATGTGATAAACTTTACACGGTAATATATTATGGTACATTAAAAAAATATTTAACCACAGCGTTTAATCTATTAAAATATTTTTCACAGCGTGTTTAATTATAGATAGAGTATATATAGTATATTTAGTGTATATTTATTACTTATAATACCAAATTTTGCGTTATAAAATTAGTGGCATTAGTTGACATTGCATTATTGTTAAATGTATAAAATACGCAATCCCCACAGATATTTTTTACGAACGACTTATCTGTTTATTGGATATCAGCTGTGGTGGTTTATTACGGACGCTATTATTTGCTCTGCGGAATATTTTCGTGTATTTTCTAGTCAAGTACTATTCGTAGTAATTGCAACAGGCAAGTACACATTTTTAAAATCTAAAATCTTTTACCGTCATGGCGTTATAAACGGATTATACATATACTCGTATTTAATGGATAATACGGTGTTTTATATTTTATTTAATATTCTCTGAAATCATTGATATCATATAAAATACATACTTAGAATGTCAAA
Organism: Pentalonia nigronervosa; assembly: GCA_014851325.1. Lineage (NCBI taxonomy): Eukaryota > Metazoa > Arthropoda > Insecta > Hemiptera > Aphididae > Pentalonia > Pentalonia nigronervosa. Next base: position 24,459 of record JACXSJ010003048.1, read on the forward strand.
TCAATATAGTCCATTGTTGATTCACAATTTTAAAATAATAGTAACAGGACTGCAGCTGCAGTTCATTATTCAATAATATATAATACAGAGAACACAAAAAGTAGACCGCAAAACTGAGTCTTACAATGCAACAAAAATATATATGCAAATCCTCGTGCAGAGACTAGCTGTATATTATATACTTCAGACGGGCCTTATAAAAAATATACTATAATTATAACATAATAGATTAGATTATCATTGCACAGGTGCCTAACCCATTTGTTTATATATATATATAATCGTTGTGTTTTTCTACTACCTACTAATGTGTTGTTGTTTTCGTTGATATATTATATTAAGTGCGAGACACGACCACCGAGTGTTAAAAAAAAATAATATTGGTTATACATAATATGGTATATATTATATAATATCAATATACCTATACGATCAACAGCTAAGATCAAACACGGTCACTATTAAATCATTCTATCACCTTATACCTATATATTGCTGCTGTTGTGTTGCCGCGCCCCCTTGTTTTCGTTCCGATATAGGGTTATATTTTCGACTATAATATAATTCCATAATGTACACGTATTATTGTATTTTTGTTATCTCAATGGAATTACACCCCCGCAGTAGCAGCAGCAGCAGCAGTGTACAATTAGTTCGAATACGAGACGCGCCAAACATCGATAATAATGTTATATTATGTACATATTATTCACGTTTAAATGTATATATACATATATAACATATATGGTGTCTCGTATTGACCCTTTTGCTTTTGTTGTAACATTTGATCGTGAGAAATATTATATAAATAAGTATGCTTTGTCTAGAATTTATCGACGGTTTTCGAAAATCGAGCGACTATCGTGCAGGTCTATACGTTTTTGTAACTAATATATTTTTAGTTTTTACGAATGCGTCTACCTTAAAATACGTGATTTAAGTTTTGTCAACGGAATGTCTAGTAACTGGTGTACTTATATTTCAAATCCTAGAAAATATATCCGGTCCCAAATAACAATGCTGCAAAGCGTGAGTTCATTTTCACACTTATTTATAATAATTTGTAAATAAAATATACTATTATAATATTGCTATATAGTAGGTATAGTAATAATGGTATAATGCCAGATGCCAAATACTATTTTATTTAGGTAGGTACTGTATATAAATGTACACGATTTTGGTAAATTATTCAATGAATCGTGATTCAATATAATTAATATTGTCAAACGATTACGTTTGACACTTTAAAAGGACGTTGAAAATGTCGCTAATCGAAAAACACTGTTTAATTGTATTCATCGCTTAATACTACCTCACAGGCCCTTATCTAACAATTGAGTGACTAAAACTTCGATTAAATACACGGTGTATACTTACAGAAGACCTTGCATCGTGTTTTTCAGCTTTCTTGAAAGTCTAACACAGAAAAACAGGAAATTACGATACAGAAAAACCCCATACAATGTAATATTTTTTAATTTATATCTTGTATTATAAATTTTAATATAACTACTTGGTCTGCTATCTTTATTTGGTTTTATAATAATTACTTATGAATTATGATTATGATATAAGAACACAAACAAGCAATATCACATAATCATTTTTAAATGATTTAATATTATAGTTAAACTTAAAACTTTGAACGATGACCTATATACTATTCGTGATTTCTGAATTGAAACGGCTAAAAAAAAAATACTTTTTAATAATTATAATATAACATTGTCAAACATCAAATTATAGTTTTTTTTACAATAATTATTAATAAGCGTTTAAACAAAAAAAATATTATTACAGTACCTATAGGTACACGAAAAGCACTCTTCTTTCTTTCAAAACTGTTGCAAATGCTTTTTGAAGTAAATAATATTCTCTGTTGTTAATATAATAGTGTTGTATTATTATTTAATAATTTAGAAAAACTCTTTAAGTACGAATACATGTAAATAATAATTTTTCCATAATATATAACAATTGACATTTCGTACGAAATCATATATTTAATTATGTTAATTAACGTAATTATCGTATGGATAGTATCGAGCTACGATTACTATATTATTTTAATTTCGTTAAAATACCGTTTATCTTTTTATTTCAAAATTACTAAAAGTGTTAATTCATGTCAACTCTTTAAGTGCCCTTAACTTTTTGTATATAATTATGAGTATAGGTACGTATTGTTACAATAAAATATCATCACATATTTCCATAATATGTTTTTACCAAATGATATTTTAGAGACGTTATCTCGCCTATATATTATATCCATACTATCGTACTCTAAAAGTTGGAGGGAGGAGGATTTTTGTAATTGTATAGAAAAAAAAAATGACAATAGTAATAATAAATGTATGTCGAGCACGCGTAAACAGTACGTTTCATGATAATAATATAATAATATAATAGAATCGTTGCAGTGGTGGTGCAAAAACTTTCGACTTGTGTTGATGGGCGTACCTCGTCTAACTTGACCACTTATTGAAGTGAGTTCTATTATAGCCAGTGAAATATTTTTGGAACGTGGATAAGTTAAGTATACGCGTGACGAAATATTATATATCTGTTATAGTGTTATAACAGTTCATAATTTTTAATATTTAAGATGTCTATTTTCGCGGTTTTAACATTTTTAGTATCAGTCGGTTTACTCAACAGTTCATTCGGTACCTATCGACGTACCCGCGAGCAGTGACGGTAATATAAAAAGACGACAATCTGGTTGTAAATTGTTGAACTGCTTATACAAATGCGTCGTTCTTCCGATATACGCGTATATAAATAATATTATAATTAAATACGACGGAGTTGTTGTCCCTATAATAGGCTAATAAGGTACCTTCCTAAAATGCATTATAAAAAAACAAGAGAAACAATAATTATTGTTATGCACAACGTTTGTTGCCTGTGAAAAGTAAATATCTTTCGGATACGTCCGGATTCTCAGCACAATATTACTCGGTCACTGCAGTTGTATTCTATTGTATCGTACGAATAATAAATTATGTTTCGTTTTCTCCACATATAATATGACGTATGTCGATTATATTTTATTGCGAGGACATATTTTTCATTTGATTTATAAACTACACGGCAGTAAAATAAAAATTAATTGATTAATGTAATATGTTATATATTTAAACGGTTTTCATGTGTTATGGTGGGTTTAATTCTAAGCAATTGAAAATAATCTACGAAACTTTTCAAGAGTCATTTTAAAGTGCATTAAAGTGCAGTCTATGAAAACATAAAACGCACTCAGACACGAAAATATATTATTAAGAAATACGCGCGTCGTTGAGAAATACTAAGTAAATACGTAAGTATCTGCGCTGTGTTATAACAATAATGTACACGAACCACTGCGGCTTGCCTATAATATTATAATATCTCCGGTAAAGCAGTGTGCCGGACTTGCAGGTCCTTGAATCGCGATCATCGCTGCGCAATACGAAATATTGTCCAACACAACCATCGAACAGTTGGTTAAATGTAATTAAACGCGCGTCTTTAATTCGATTATATTATACAGCAATATAGCAATATAAAACATAACAGCGGCGATCGGCACGCGCTTTTCGTTGAAAGGAAATCGGCAATATATTGACGTTCGCCTGCTATATATAATACACACACACACACACATATAATATATATAATATATATATTATGTACGTTCGATAATTGACTCTGTCACGATAGTTTAACGCGCCCGACGTATAACGGCTATATAGTATATAATATGGGTGAGATGAACCTCGTGTACCACGTAATATATATGTATGGATATGCGGAATCGGGTGTGTGTGTGTGTGTGTGTGTATATATAATATTAAATAAGCGTTCGGGTAGAATCCGCGACGACCGACGACCGATCTACTGCGATGGTGTATCGATTGTATACGAAACCGCGTATTATTGTGCAAACGGACCGCGCAGCAGAAATTGCAATTAGGAACATTGCGGAAAATACAGACCAACGACGCGATGCGTGTATAATCGAATCAACGACTTGTCCAATTGCGCACATCGTATTATATGTTTTAAGCTGTTCGAATTACATCGCGGCTTTTATTTACTATTTCGACCACATTATATGCGTGCCGCATCGGAATGCCGTTTTGAATAAGCTCTCTCTCTCTCTCTCTCTCTCTGTCTCTCATTTACTCGTCGTATAGGTATTATTATACATGTTGTATGTATCGCAACAATATTCTGTTTTAATATAATTTTATTGATTTTCTTTAAATAGTTTGGTGATAAACATAAGTAAATAGCTATAATAATAATAGATACCTCGTTTAGCAATAATAATATCCAAATTGTTAAAGCCTTCTGGTGATGGGTAGACCGTTCTCGATTTTAACAAAATGAAGAATTTAAAATATGCATAAATGTCTCCTATGGCGGATAAATTACACGATAAAAAAATATAAATGATGCGTAGGTGATGTATATGGTTAAATAAGGAGAAAACATACGGAAATGAACATATTAACATATTTACCTACTAAATTCATACTTTTTAAATGAATAAAAAATGTTTATATTTATCAAATTATCAAACGCTAATAAATTTTATATAAATATTAAAAAAATATGACTACCGTATAAGAAGCAATCGCATAATATGGATAAATATTAATGTTATGGCTAATATATTATATATGGACAATAGAACATCATTGACTTCAATGAGCCAATTATATATTTAAAAATGAATAGCTAAATGATTTACATATTGACATACCGATCACATCTCAAAAATGCCTCAGACAAATAGGCCGTGACAATAAACGAAATTGTATGTATTATAAAATAAGTATTTATTTTCCCATGTAAAACTTTTATTATATAAAAATTGCGTAATCAATTTTAAACTCTATATATTTCTTCAATTAATTTGTATTTACCTGTCATAGACTAAATATTCAGTTTAACGATAGAATAATAGACAGTGTACAAATTTTTGTTGTCTACCTCGTTGCATTTTAAAATGGTTTCATTTACAACAGTAAATTGTTCTCCTAATAATATATTATTAAAACATACTTAATAGAACCTTTTTAATTAAATAAACAAATAATTCAAGTTAAGTCAAACTAATTTTATGATGTTATATATCAAAAATGTCAAAAAGAAACTAATTTTACAATATTTAAGTGGTGGCAATAGCTCAGCGACAATAAATCCCATATAACATAAGTCAAAAACCCCATATTCAAAGTCTATTTTCCTCGGTTCATTAAGTTTAATAGTTTAACTATAAATTGCTCAAATTTTTTAATTTTCTAATAAGTTATAATAACATTTTCCAAAAAAAAAACTGCACAACAATTATTGCAACATAGAGTGGTGATTCGCAGTTAAAATATAATAGAAGTACTTATTGATAATTTTCATAGAAAAATGTAAAAATTAAATATTTTGAATAATATGTTCTTTGTGTAAGTATAACAGATCTATCTAAGAAAGTCAAATTTAAATCGATACATAACCAGAGGATAACAAAATAGATTAAACACTTCATGCTTGGCAAATCACTCCACAAGTCGGGGGCAGTTTTCGATGCACGTGTTTGATATCAGTCAAAAATCTCGAGTTTCGGTAGTGGTAGAGGGTGAAAACTACAGATAAAAGTACTACACATAACAAATAAATATAAACCTACAAAAACAACACGACAATAATCACAACAACAACAGCAACAGCATCAGCAGTCGTAAATGTATATGAATCGCGGAAATTTTTCCCCCGACTGTTTTCGGCGTAGTAGGATATTTGCCTTTTGATATATTTTGATGCTAACATCTTCCTCCACTTTTTTTTAAAGTTTACTATTTAATAATATTATATTATTATTTAATATGAAATTATTTTTTTGTCTATTGTCTAATATTTTCAAATATTTTAATAAATATAATAAATTATAGATGTATATTTTTTATCGACTAAACTACTTGAAACAATAAAATAATTTTAACAGTTGTAACAAAAAAATAAATAAATATAAACAAAGGTTAAAAAATATGTGTTTAGAAATAACAAAAGAATCACAAATCAAAGATTTTTTACAAAATGTATCTTATATGTATATTTTTATGTAGACATTTTTAACCATTTTTATTAATTATATTTTATTTAGACAATCTCTTATCTTTTATACATAATCTTATTTTTTTAAATTTTTTAAATTGTCATTTTTATTGTTTTATTATTTCAAATAGTTCAATTGATCAAAAATATATATATCTAAAATTATTATATTTATAAAAATAAAAAATAATTAATAAATTTTATATTTTATTAAAAAAAAAAAATTATTTCATATTAAATAGTAAAATTTAAAAAAAAAAATGGGGAAAAACGTCCGCATCAAAAATATATCGTGGAGGGAAGAGGGGAAATGTCCTACACCGAACACAGTTTGGAAGAAAATGTCCATTTACCAACGTATATACGAGCTACGGGGGGTCGCGAACAAATACCCTCCTGACGATTAGTTTATTATTTATACACAATATTATATATATTATTAATTCTTAAATCAAACAATGTGACCCATATCCACGTCCGTCATATCTGCCGCCGCCGCA
>JACXSJ010003049.1:0-31057 GCA_014851325.1 Pentalonia nigronervosa
ATAGTCACTGTAGTGGTAACCAGGTAAGTCACCAAAATTATTTTGTGGCAATTGTCGCAGTGACTAACAGCGACACTGTTGTCGCGGTGACAAAGTAATGGCGACGTGATTTTAAGCTCATCACTACTCGAAATAATCATTCAAAAATTCCAAATGAAATATTAATAATCAAGATATCACTCGATCAAAATAATCAAAATGTTTTGAACGAAATATTGAATAATATTTTAGTGATGGTAAAATGCTATTTTTTCAAATAGCAATAGCTATTGCTATTGCTAATGTAAAATAGCAGTGATAAATAGCTAATATTGCTATTTTCTTCGATATAACATAAATGTGATATTTTAACGTGGGACGTGGATTGCTAATAGCAGGACTGCTACTATTAACACCTATAAAAATAAATAGCAATATCAGTTTAGCAATAGCAGTAGTTATTGTATAGAGCGCAGCGCGATATACCACCTTTCGGCGTCCTATTACTAACAAAACGTGGCCCTGGACTTTCGCCATTTCTCATAGGATGTTTAGATTATTGTCATGACTATATATTAACTAATGTTTTCAATTTTTATTTTTTGTGAAGTTTTCAACGTAACAAAACCTGTTTTACATTTATTAAATCAAAAGACAAAAATTAAATATATATATATTTCATTACATTACATCATTTTACTATGATTTTATAACAATTGACAACAATAAAATTCTTGAGTCCAGAAAACAGCCAAAGAGTTTGATATTATGATAATATTTAAACCAATTAAAAACAACGAAAGACCAGCGCCATATTTGCGCAACAGAGAGCATAAATACGTACGTTGATATTATACCAAGTTTATCATATCATGACCGCGATCAACTGCGATCGACTTGTGATTAGTGTTGAAAACTTCTGAAACCTCTGACGCATCGTATGCTGTACTAATGAAAATATAAAATATAACAACAGGAGACCAACCATGCTAGCCAGATTATTATTATTATTATTATATAGTCAGATAAAATCGCTACTTTTTTTGTAAAAAAAAATAGCTGATATCACATTAAAACACTTCGTTATAGCTCTGTGTAAAAAAACCTAAGTTGAAAAAAATTTAATTTAGTAATGATTAAATCTAAAAGACGTGATATAATATGAAGACTAAGTAAAGTGCCATTTTATAATATTACAAATACCTATGACGACAAATAAGATCAATTCTAAAATTAAATACTTAGTCAACATATTGTTTAACTACTTGGCAGGATATGTATGTATACTTAAATAAATACAAATAAGTAATCACTATATTTTTCGTAATTAATAATGTATAAACAGTATGTTGACAATTGACCTTATTTGTCGTCATAGGTATTTGTAATATTATAAAATGGCATTTTACTTAGTTTTCATATCATATCACGTCTTTTAAAGATTTAATCATTACTAAATTTAATTTTTTTTAACTTAGCTTTTTTTACACGGAGTTATAACAAAGTGTTTTTGGTGTGATATAATTATAGTTACATTCAAATATCAAATATTAGGAAGATAATTAATTTATTAATATTTATCCACATAATTTAGTATAATATAATATAATATTAATTTTATCATGTAAACTCAAATATATTAAAGAATGGAACCTGTAGATAGTATACTATATACCAGCCCACGAGAGTCCAACCGTATACCGCCGCAGAAAGTTGTCCATCACGTGCATTGTTTATAGTGAGAATGGAACTATGGTAGGAGAAAATCCGGTCCATGACTTGTCGGATGCGCAGACACAGAGTATGGTCTATAGATTAATGATTGGTACGGTCGTTCTTTCGTTGTCTGGAGTATAAATATTAAATTTACCGAAGTGTAAGGGCTATGTTAAGTCCGGAATATTGCGGACATACGATACACGTTTTAGCGACTATTACTTGTTTAATTTTTTATGTATACGACTTTAAGGCCTTTAATATAGTAATAATATAGTATTCTTATTTCTTGTATCATATACTTCATATTATACACTATACATTATTATCTAATGTATTATATCCATGATCTATAAAAGATCTTTTATAGGTCTACTATTAAATTTATTATTAAATTATAGTCTGTAGATTGTAGAAGCATATTATCAATGCCTAAAACCACGGCCAAGGTGTATTTATCAAAATAAATAGACCGCATATCGTTAACCACTAACCAGCTGACCATTGGCTTGACAGTGCCTAGAACACTGCCACACTGGACCACAGAATAACCATTGAATAATTATTCTGCATAGACAATTATCAATATATTGAATTTAGCATCTACCATTTACTCATACTTCAAAGATAAAAGATTGTCTACTGCAATACGTCCAGTATTTGTATTATATTTTATTCTATAACTGTATTTACTATAATACTACAGAACGATATATACTTCAGAATTTCATACTAATAACTTAAATCATGTTAAACATTTTAAGAAGTAAATTTTCTCCTTTCATTGTACAAAAGCACTATTTCTTATCTGGGGTAGTAGTAAACAAACAGTTTATGAAGAAAACAAAATCTATGATACTTTGTAAGTAAGTGAATTTAGTTTATTATGATTTCACAATTTATAAAAATGCATATTCAAAAAAAAAAGACTTGTATTATACTCAATATAAAAGAATTTGTATTCAATTAATTTTATCAGAAATGAGAACATTATTTTTACCATATTAACTATTAAGGATTTTACTAGACAAATTTTGAAATTTACATTAAAATTTTTTTACTTCTTCTATTTTATTAAAAAAAACTGAATATGTTATTATTTATTATTATAATATATTATAATACTTTTATCAGATTTTTGGCATGTTTTTCTATAACACTTATAATATTATTATGTTTTATTTTCTTCATCTTCTAACATGTCTTTCTATGAGTTATTTAGGTCTGTTGCACAGTAACTAAATGCCTCCACTCTAATCTCCATTTTCTACTTCTAATAGTTATTAATCTATCATGACCCTTTTCACTGTTAATTGGATTTTGGTTGTTTTGTTTCTGGCTTCCATTTTGTTGTCCACCCAATCTGACCATCTCTCCACCCCACCTGATCTCCAAACATGTCTAGCCCAGCTTACTCTACAATTACTACGACTATATAGTACTATGTTCTTGGTTTGTTTTAAGCTTGTGTTCATCTTTAATATAATATAATATACTATTATCTTATCTATTTTTAAAATTAGATATTCTGTAGCAAAAGAGTTGATTAAATATAATATTTATAATAACCATATTTAAATGAAAATATTTTAATGTTCAAGATAAAACCAAATCAAACTCATGCTCACTTATTCAAAATCACAGTTTTTCCAGCACATCTTTACCATCAATAACAGATATTAACTATGAAAGATTGAAAGAATTTATCAACCAAAATGAAGTGTTAATTATTGATGTACGTACTAAAGAAGAATTAGCTGCTACAGGAGTTTTACCAAATAGCTATAATATTCCACGTGTGTTTTACACATTATTATTTTTATAATTAATATCAATGTGTATATCGTCTACCTTTATATTTGTTTTTGTATTAGTTGATGAGTTAAATACTGCATTTGAATCAACACCTGATAAATTTTTAGAAAAGTACAATATTCCTAAGCCAGATAAAGATCAAATAATTGTTTTTTCTTGTGCCAAAGGAATAAGGAGTTTAAAAGCAAGCCGTTATGTTGCAGACTTGGGTTATAAAAAGTATATATTTTTGAATTACTTAAATTTGTAAAGAATTGATAATATGAAATTTATTTGACTTATTTCATTTCAAGTGTTTTCAATTACACTGAAGGATGGTTTGGATGGGAGTCACACAAATGAATAAAAATACGCCATTTATATATGTATGGGTCAGTAATCAGTGTATGTTTTAATAGCTAATGGACTGTTCTTGTTTTAAAATTGTGTTTTTCTTCTATTATTAAATAGCAATATTTAGCATTATTTTAAACCTTATATTTGTTTTTTAGCAATTTATTATTTAAATACCACTTATGGTTTAAACTATTACTATTTACTCACCTTTTTATCAAAAAATTCTGATGAAAATTGTTTTAATATATTGGAGATTAATATGATGCTTGTTATGAACTCCACTGTTTATAGACTGTGATACTCTTTTATATTTTATGTTGTATCTTTGATTGTATCCAAAAGACAACAATTTGTTGCATCGTTCTCTACAGTAGATGATGGTCTAATATTGATTGATAATTTTTATTAATTATTTAAAGAAGAATACAACTTTTTTAAATAATTAACAAAATACTTTATTAATACTTTAAATTATAATTTATATTGTATAAGCACTCTATACAGGGGATTCAAAATTATGCTACAGCTATTTTATCACATAAATATTTAAAATACAGAAAAATGTATAGTATAAAAGTTTGTTGTTTGAAAGTTATTCTCTGATTTTTAAACTAAAAAAAGAAAGTTACAATTTTTAGTTTATTAACAAATGATTATTCAGCTTAAGAACTATACTTTATAGGAGCTTTCAGTAATAATATGTTTAAATTTAAAAATATATATATAAAAAAATTAATATTATAGTTAAATAAATAAAAAAAAAAAATTATAAGAGGAATGTGGGTACCCACAGGTATATTCATTTTAAGAAGCAAAATTATGTAGGTAGGTGAACAATTGAAACTGTAGTCTAATTCCCATATTCTTAAGGCCAAAAAATTACTCAAAATATTAATTTTGAACTGGGTAATGATTAAGAGATTACCCCAGAATAGCTGGCTAATGAATTAAAAAGGATATAAATTTCAATGAAGTTCAAAAAATAAAATTAAAAGTAGAATACAAGCAACAGCAAACAAATGCATTTTAAGAATTAAAAAATATTATAATGGTATTACTATTAATAATTAATAATTACTTGACTAAAATTTGATAATACACCAGTAGCATGAGTTTGAAATATCAATTACCTATTTGTAGTCCTATGGTCAAAAGTGAATATATAGGTAGTTGCATTCAAAGGTGAAATTTGCACTGATCTATATTTCAACTGTATATAAAACAAAGTATTTTAAAATTATGCGCTACAGCAAAAAGTGAGCGATAATAACTCAAAACTGTACATTAATAATTACCTATATATATTTTGAAACAATATTCTCGATCATAACAAGTTCCTACTTAACTGTTATTGTCGTTGCCCATTAGACAATAGAACATTATTTTCAAAAATTAGAAGGGGAATATGAGACATGGGCGCTTTTAGGCAAATGCATTAAAAAAAAAAAAAATTATACAGTTATAAGTTAAAGTTTGGATTTACAGTCTAATCTGATTATTATACCCAAAAAAATATCTCAGAATTATTAGTTTATTAACAAATGATTAAGGACCTCTTCCTACAATAACTTCCTATAATAACTGTTAATAACTTTAAAAAAAGTGTATAAACAAATTAACTAGGTTTAAAAAAATGAAAAAGAAATTGAAGAGGTGCATGTGCATCCGCAAGCATATTCATTTTAAGAAGCAAAAATAAAAATTCAAATAAAATTATATAGATATAAGAAAAATTGAAACTACAATCTAATCTCCAGATTTTTAAACCCAAAAAATTACTCTAAATATTTAGTTTATTAACAAATAAGATTATTTAGTTTCATAAGGGCGGGCTACCAGTGATAGTAAGTAAAAATTAAAACAAATTAGCATGAGTTAATAAATAATTGAAAGTTAAATTGAGAGGGGAACATGGTTACTACAGGTATATTTATTTTAAGAAAAATCTTAAATCTAAAATTGTATTGTAGTGAAGAATAGAAACTTCAGTCAATTTTGAATTACAAACCAAACGGATACTGTTATTTTGTACATTAAAGTTATTACTTCGAAATATAAAAAAAAAAGTATTTTAATGATTGAAATTTTAATTAGTTTTTTGTGGTAAAGAAATAGACTGTATTTTTTATTTTTTATTATTATTCTGCAGGTATAATGCTTTCCCGGCTTTAAAACCGCATTTAAAAATTGTGACATTATTAGTTATCTAGCAATATATTATACTATGTTCAGTAGCGTGGCAAACTTGAAATTGTTCAGAGGTAAGTACTAAGTTTTCCCTCACCAACCCAAACCAGATAAATACTAGTTAATACTTAATACCAACCCAGCTACCCGGCACACCATAAATTACTCGAAAGCCATGTGATGAATCTTTTGCCATGCCACTGATCGTTCGACTATGACATTTCTAATATTTCTTTGGTAATATTTAAATGTTTTCGTTCATTGTTATGTTTACAATATCGAATATCTTGGTAAGAAAAGATCATTGTAATTTGTAAAGCTCACAACTAGTGATGGTAGTCCATTACCATCACAATACAACTTCAACATACCTTCTATAGGTTTAATCTTAGATCTATATACTATTTAGTATTGTAGTATAATATTATATAACGACTTAAAATTAACCTTCTTAGACTAAAACTTATTCAAATAGGCTTTTTTAAGTAAAAAAAGCGATAAGAGTTGGCTTAGAGATCTCTTGAATTTTAGCGCTTATTATCAAGTAAAACTGTCGATTGTCTTAAAATGTCTATAAAAACAATTATGTTAGTATATATTTTTTTGATTTTTTAGTTGCATTATAAACTATTTACGAAGAACCTTGATTTAAATTTTTAATCCTTAGCTATAAAAACAGAATTTTAAATATTTTTAATTACAAAATAATTTGCAAACATTTGAGATTTTGATGAATTTTGGTCAAAATTTTAAGTTTAAATGCTTATAAAAAAAATTGTGCCTGTGTATTTTTAATATTTTTGATCTGTTATTATAACAACTTATGAGGAGCCTTATATTAAATATTCAAGCATTTTGACCTATCGGAAATTTTTTTATCAATACTTATAGAAAAAAAATAAAAACGGAAAATTTCTTAGGACTACAATTAGCTCAACATTTCTCAAAATATTTTCTGAATTTTTTGGTGTATAGAAAATGATAATCTCAATATTTGGTGAAAATTTCAAATATCTACGGTTATTTATTTTTGAAATACAACAAAATAAGAAATCGTTCCCTGAGAAATCGGTTTATATGGGGAATATTCAATGTCAAACGCTCATAAGAAAATTAATTTAACTCTCCAGTAATTTTTTTTTTTTTTGAAAGATATAAAAACTTATAGAGAATCTTGTCTTGAATTTTAAAATCTTAGATTTAAATAGAAAAAAAATGTATGAATTTCCTAATAAAAAAAAAAAATGCAAACTTCTGTGATTCTTATGCATTTATGGTTGACATTTTAACTTTAGACGTTTATAAAAAACTATTATAAATGTACGCTCAACTTTTTTATATTTCACTTACAATAATTTATAATGAATCTTGTATTAAATTTGCAAGTTTTTTGACTGATTGAAAACAATTTAAAAAAAAGTTAAAACCTTTCTCTGTTATTCTAAATGCAGTTTAAAAATGTTTAAGATATAAAGCCACACATTTTTTTATAAACATTCAAAGTTAAAATTTTGACGAAAATTCATCAAAATCTTGAATGTTTGCAAATTATTTTGTAGTTAAAAATGTATAATAAGTTATGATTAAGGATTGCAAATTTAAAACAAGACTTTCGTAAGTAGTTAGTACTTTAATAGTAATAAGAAGTGTAACCAAAAATTCAAAAAAATTATTAACATGATTATTTTGTATAAACATTTTAAATCCAAATTTGGACAATATTATATATATAAATGAAGAATGACTAATATAGTAAATAAATAAATAAATAAATAAATAAATACCTAATATAGTCATATTAGGTATTTCGTTGTAATTTAAAAATATTTTTAGTGGGTGTTTGAAACTTTTAATATATGCTTATATTATCATATTTTATACACTCGAATACTCAATATCATTTTTAAATGCAACGTTTTCTTAAAAAATTAATTCGATCTATTGTATTATTATAATAGTAAAATGAATTATTTTAATAGCAATTATATCATAAAATACACTAAGTTATATAGGCTAACAGACCGTTTTTGCTCAGAATCGTTTTTCGTATTCAATGATCATTGAATTTAAATTTAACATATCCATAATAATGATTCATTCGACATCTACTGTACAGTAGGTACCCACTTGCTGACCTTTTTTTTGAAATATGTGTTTTTACATGTTTATTGATTTAATGGTACTTATAAAAACAGTCGCTCAAACTTTATTTGAAAGTTTTGGTTAAAAACTTCAAAATGCTTAATTTTTGAAAAATTATGTTTTTGACTTAATATATCAAAAATTTTTATTTTTAGAAATTTATTTTTATTAATATTATTATTTTTATGTTTAACATCTGATTACAAGTACCCACATTTATAAAACACCGTAGAAGACATGTGAAGACATATAGAGACATATAAAAGCTTCACTGTCGCAATATTCTCGAAAGAAAAAAATGTCTATAGGGTGGATACATGGTAACATTTATGTTTTTTAAAAAAATGCTGTTTATTAAATTTAGACTCTATTGTGGAGCGTTTTCGTTTGGCCAGTAAATTATATGAACCACATAAATACGACATTGATGGGCTCTTCGACGTATCTGATAACAAGAATATTGATGTAATATAATATACTGTCTGTATATACCTACACTAGACATTTCGGTTTTTTATTGCTTGTTTTTTTAATTTATTTCTTCCAAATCAAAAAATATTAGTTAATTCTGATTTTAACAAAAACTTGTTTATTTTAATATACATAAAATGAAAAAAAAAAGGAAAAAGTCAATTTTGAGTTATTTTAATATGCAAATGTTTGAAATAACTTTATAATGAAGTTGTACGTGGTTTATTAACAATAATATAAAAAGTAAGTACGATAGATAAATTCTGATTTCACCGAAATGTTTAACATAAAAATACTATACAATTAACATACACATTTTTGGTATTTTAAACTCAAAAACACAATTTTTAAAGAAATCGAGTATTTTGAAATTTTTTGACCATAACTTCCAAATAAAGTTTAAGGAGATTTTTAAAAAATACCATAAAACATGACGTTGAAACTTGAAATACGTACAAATACGTTTTGTAAAAAAATTCCAAAAAATTTCATGGGAACTAAACTGCATTTGTTTTAAAAAATTATACAAATTCAAATTGAAAAATTAAAAACAAAGAAATATGTAGTTTTGAGTTTGTAAAAATAATAAGTTATAAAAATTTACAAAAACTATAAATATCTAAAAAAAACAATGCATTTTTTTTTTTAATTCTAATATTAAGTCATTTATATATTATTAATTTGTTTCATAAAAAATGGTTATCCTATTATGAGTTAACCGTAATATAATATTATTGCTATGTTTATTTATAATTTTTAAGACTGATTAACATTTAGTATTATCGTTATATTTATTAGTAATTTTCGAAGATTGACTAAATTTTAAAACTTTTTTACTGTACAAAAAAATAATTTGTATTATTTCTACCCCTATTTTATTAACCATACGTTATTTTGTGAATCAAGTACCAATGTGTGTTAGGACGTAATCGGGATACCTATATTTTGGACAAAATACGATTACCTAGCTATATTCCGGTCGTAATCAGGCATCTCCTCCTTATACAGTTAGATAAATCAATGACTAATGAGTATCATGTCCTTATCTAATATAGTAATAAGAAGTAATATATTAATATTCGTGTGCTTTCTGTCAATATGTCAATATGTCATACAAATGATAATTATTAATATTAAATATACCGTTTACTGTTATATTTTTTTTTATAAATAATTTGTTGCATAATCTATTTTATTAAAAACACGATTTTATAAACAGTGTAAATAAAAGAAATATTTAATAGGGATTTATTTTTTGTGGGTCATAGCCCCCTCTCCATACAAACTTTTTGGCTACACCACTGATTTAAACTACTCTCTAAACTCTCCCAATATCTCTAAGAATAATCTCTGAAATTTTCGTCAATCCAACATAACCTCTCATCAGTCTCTCAAATCTTAACATCCTAACTATTGGAAAGTCGGAACTTAAATAATCTCACAATAGCTGAATAATTGGTCGTATAGTTTATCTATTGGTAACAAACATAAAATAATTTTATAAAAAATCTCTAATATACGTTTTAAAATATAATTTGTTTATTTGAGGCCATAAATGTGACGATTTGATGCATTACCTTATCTGCCCGAGTAAGAAATACCAACCATTTATAAATAAAAATAATTTTCGATTTCCATTGTAAATCTCGAAACCCTTATTTACCATTTTTAATATATAAATTTCAGAAAATGCATCTTTACATGCTGGTATGAAAGTACCATACAAATAACAAGTCTCTAGCTGTCATAGTTTAGGCTCTATGTTGACATTTGTTGTGTCAGTGTGTCACTGATATTAATACAACGGTACTTATGTTTTTATGTCTATGACTACTGACTGCAATTAACTTTAATTAAAATTAGTTGATATCATAATATTAAATATGTATTCATCCTCCAGTTTCCCTTTTCACGAGTCATGATACTCATACCAAGTATATTGTACTATGGTCACATTCAAATACTATTGTTAGGTAAGTCGAAAGTATTGCGCGATCGTCAGTCGTATGAAGTCACTATAATATCATTGTCGTCAGTGTGTATGAGACTTAAACTCGTATTAAACTATTTAGTCAGGTGAGTGCAGGTACATATTTCATAATAGCCGTGTTATACTGTTATAATAGCTGATGTGACACCGTAATAATTACATACCTATTACACCTAAACATACGTCACCATTATTTTTTTTTATAGTATTAGTTAATCAATCGAGTGTACGTACAATTTAATTACATCGACCGTAATGTCGGTCTATGAAAACGTAGACTTCGATGGCTTGCTGGAGAAAATGGACCAAAAATCGTTGGTAATCGATGTCCGTGAATGTCATGAGCTTGCTGCTACTGGATCGTTACCAAACAGTATAAACGTCCCACGTAATATCTCACATAAATCATAATAAAATGATATATTAAACATTGTATTATCTAACAAATACATTTTTAGCGATTAACATAACGTCAAAATATTATAACTTGGAGTGCCATATAAAATATTGTAGAGTACTGTGGTATTGTTCTTACCATTTTTTGTAAAATTATTTACATTTGGGGCGTTGACATGTTGTATACTTGTAACCTCTATAAATACTTTGCACCTGTAAACTAATTTATAGTCATTAGACATATGTCCATATAAGTAAGTAATCAAAAATTACAGTTCATATTTTTATACCGCAATACTCAATGTGTTCACGGCAAAAAAATGTATTAACATTACATTAATATTTTACATCATCAGTAGGACGTGGGGTTGGAACAACAATCTAAATTGATTATTATTTCAGTAGGCGAGTTGGAAAACGATTTAAATCTGCCCGCTGACGTATTCGAGGAAAAATACAAAATGCCCAAACCAAACAAGGACAACGACGAAATCGTATTCTCCTGTGCCCGGGGAAATAGAAGTCGTCGTGCAGCTGAAATCGCTTTCAAACTAGATTATAAAAAGTAAATACCTCTTGGTAGCTATAGACATATAAAACAATATTAGTAATAATGGTCGTTGCCATCACGAACTAAGATAATATAGTATATATCAAATACGTATGTCTTAGTTCGTGATTGTTAGTTAGATTGACACCAAGGCAGCACGATAACAGAAAACCAGGGGTTCTCATAAACCGCATCACATAGGTGTAACCACAGAACAATGTGTAACTTTGTAAGGTCTTCAGAAGTTAAAAGTGCAATATCATTTAATGTTTTACTTTTTTTGGATCAAATTCTGTGTAGGTCCATACAACGAAAGTATGGACAAATGTAAACTGGGCCCACGATTACTTTTTTTGTAGTAAATTCAGCCCAGAAATTACAGGTGTTAAAAGAAAGGTCGTCGAGGTGTCGAATGGGTCACTTTCATGGATGTGTTAAATTTGTATTTACTGATATAAATCATTGTATACGAAAAAACAATTCTGTGTGAAGAGTCTGTCAGCCTACATAACTAAGGGTATTTTAAAAAAAATTGCTATTAAAATAATTCATTTTACTATTAATAATATAGTAGGTTAAAATAATTTTTGCAGAAAATATTGCATTTGAAAATTTAATTCAGTGTATAAAAGATAATAACATACATTAAAATTTTCAAGCATCCACAAAAAATATTTTTAAATTACAACAAAATAAATAACATCGTTATTCTTCATTTAAATATCTAATTTTGTCTAAATTTGAACTTAAAATGTCTATAAAAAATTATTTTTTTAATATATTTTTTAATTTTTTCGTTACAATATTAACTACTTAAGAAAAATTTTGTTTTAAATTTTCAATCCTTAGGCTATAAAAACTGATCATTTTCTACATTTTTAACTACAAAATAATTTGCAAACATTAGAAATTTTGATGAATTTGATCAAAATTTAAACTTTAAATGCTTATAAAATAAAAGTGTGCATTTGTATCTTAAATATTTTTAAAACCGTATTTAGAACAACTTACGAAAAACATTGTTTAAAATTTTCAATCTTTAGTTATAAAAACTGACCATTTTATAAATTTATAACTACAAAACAATTTGCAAATGTCCAATGATGAATTTCGGTCAAAATTTGAAATTTAAATACTTATAAAAAAAATTGTGCATATGTATTTTTATGCTTATAACTTTTGAGGAATCTTGTATTAAAATTTTAAAAAAATTTAGCAAACAAAATTTTTTTTATCGATATTTAAAGAAAAAAAATTTGAAAAAAACCAAAAATTTCTTAGGCCTACAATTAACTCAAAATTTGTCAAAATATTTTAGAATTTTTTTGGTGTATAGAAAATGATAATCTAAACATTTTGTGAAAATTTCAAATGTCTTCAATTATTTCTTTTTGAAGTACATCAAAATAAGAAAATCGTTGCCGGAGAAAACAGGTAAATATCCAATGTCTAATTTCAAACACTCATAAAAAAATAGTTTAACTTTCCGATAAATATTTTCTTTTTTAAAAAAATAGAAAGAAAAATGTATAGAGAATCTTGTATGGTTCGTTTTTAAATCTTAGATTTAAATAGAAAATTTTTAATATATTTCCTAATAAAAAAAACTGCAAATTTTCATGATTTTCACGTATTTTGTCGAAATTTTTAATTTAGACGCTTATAAAAAACTATTGGAGACTTACGCTAAACTTTTTTTATAATTTTCACTTACAAGTTATAAAAAATTTTATATTAAATTTTCAAGTTTTTTGACGAGTTGAAAATTTTTTTATTGATAATAATAAATGAAAATTAATAAAAACCTCTAAAATTGATTATGCCTATAAATAGCTCAAAAAAATCAAAATATTTTTAAAATTATATGGTATATAGAAAATGTTTATATAAACATTCGGTAAAAATTTCAGTTATTTACGATTATTATTTTTTTTTGTTACACTAAAAATAAAAATCGATTTTGTCAAAATTTTGCTTTGCAAAAAAATTTTCGTTTTTCCTTAATTTTTTTTTTTGTTTTTTTCAACGTGTTTAAAAACTATTAAGAAATGTTGACTTTTGACCCCCAAAATACCAACTAGATTTACTATCCTATAAGAAAATATGCTGATGAAGAAAATTGGAACATTTTTACTGCCTTTAAACGTGATGACAGACACAAAAAAAAGCAAACACAACATTGTAAATCAATACATTCATCGCTCCGCTCAGAATCTAAAATATTTTTAGGTATTGGAAATTTGGATATCATTCACTCATGACTCATCAATGACTCTAGACAATGTTAAATAGTTCTTAAAAAAGTTATAACAATTTGGACATACATAATATGTATGCCTACTTTGTTTACCTTAAGAGTTAAGAGTATGGGTCATAAGTATTAGATAGGTAGGTAGGTCATTCAAAAATTAGGTCCCTAGTTTATGTATCTACATGGCTATGTATCAAATTTGTACTACCAACCAGAAAAATAGCTCTCTAATAAATAATAGTAGTATATTCTACATCAGTGGTCTTCAACTTTTTTGGTCTCTTGACCCACTTTTTTAGGCCTACATTTTTTGCGACCCATTTAAGCTTTATAGAATAACAAAAAAAGTTAAAATTGTTATTTTTATTTTAAAAAGAATACTTATCGCGACCCAATTTTATAGCTTACATGACCTAAAAATGGTTGGTGACCCATCGGTTGAAGACTACTCCTCTACATGGTAATGGCATCTGTAGTTGCACCAATGAAGAGTATAAATATGCATAGTATATACCATATACATTATACCTACTATATGTATTAGTAAATAAGAAACTTGTTTTAATTCTTCATTGTACGATATATGCGACCTACATTAGATTTTTCTTTACTGGGTACATATCTGTGACAATACTGTCAATTCACAACTAATACATAAATACAAATAAGGATAATGATTTACTGCTGTAATAATTACATCATAATTTATAGGGTCTTTATAAATGTAGTTTGTGAGTTAACATTAAATTAGAAATATTTTGTTAGTATAAACATAAATAAATTTGATTAACTACAACTGCAACCCTACTTAAATTCTAACAAACTCCTAATTTACATATTATGTTCCTTATAATACATATGAGAGGAACGAAGAATGTATTGATTTTACTGTTGTGTGTTTTTTTGTGTGTCATCACTCGTCATGTTTTAGTGTAGTAAAAGTGCTCCGATTTTCTTCATCGGCATTTTTTTTTTATAGGAATCTAGTTGGTACTTTGGGGTGTCAAAAGTAAAAAAATTCCCAATAGTTAACGGGAATTATTTCGCAAAGCAAATTTTTGACAAAATTGATTTTTATTTTTAGAGAAATAAAAGAAATAATAAGCGTAGATAAATGTTTTCACCGAATATTAAAAGAAGCATTTTCTATACATTATAAAAATTTCAATTGATTTTGACTTTTTTTGAGCTATTTATAAACTTTATAGGTACATTTTATCGTATTAATTATTATTTTTATTATTGTTAATAAAATTTTTTTTAATCGGTCAAAAAACTTGAAAATTTAATACAAAGTTCTTCATAGTTTATATAAGTTAAAATTTAAAAAACCGTTGAGCGTCTTTAATATTTTTTTATAAGCGTCTAAACTTAAAATTTCAACAAAATACGTACAAATCACAAAAATTTGCAGTTTATTTTAATTAGGAAATTCATAAAACTTTTTCTATTTAAATCTAAATTTTGAAAATTCAATATAAAATTCTCTATAAGTTTTTCTACCTTTCTAAAAAAAAATCTACCGAAAAATCAAGCTAATTTTTTATAAGCGTTTAAAATTAGACATTGGTCTAACCATTCATCCGTTTTCTCCAGGAACAATTTTCTTATTTTGATGTAATTCAAAAAGGAATAATTAAAGGCGTTTGAAATTTTCACTGAATGTCTAGATTATTTTCTATACACCAAAAAGTTTTTAATATATTTTAATAATTTTTGAACTAATTTTAGACATAAGAAATGTTTGGTTTTTTAAAATATTTTTTTTATAAATATCAATAAAAAAATTTCGCTTCGTCAAAATTCTTGAAAATCTAATACACGATTCCTCATAAGGTGTTATATTAGCAGATCAAAACTATTAAAAATACATAATTACACATTTTTTTAGAAGTATTTGAACTTTAAATTTTCATTAAAATTCATCATTAAACATTTGAAAATTCTTTCGTGATTAGAAATTTATAAAATTAAAAACAAGGTTTCTCGTAAGTTGTTCTAAATGTAGTTTTGAAAATATTTAAGATACAAATTTACACTTTTTTTTTATTAGCATTTAAAATTCAAATTTAGACTAAATTCATCAAAATCTCGAATGTTTACAAATTATTTAGTAGTTAATGATTTATTTTAAAAGCAATAATATCTTAAAATAGGTACATTTGTTTATGTAGGCTGACAGATTGTCTTTGCTCAGAATCGTTTTTCGTAAACAATAATTTATACCATTGAATACAAATTTAACAATCTATGAAAGTGACCTACTCCATACCTACTGTACAGCAGAGCGGTACCTACTTGCCGACTTTTTTTTTTTAATGATTTATTTTGTCTTTGTATATTAAATAAAACAGAATAAATTTCCAAATATAATCATAAATGTGTATTTTAATTCTAATTGGAATCAATTGATCATTGTCAATTTAAAATATAGAAACAATAAAAAAATTAATAAATCATATGTTTGAACAAGTATTTTAATTTTTAATAATTAATAATCACAATACTTTATAAAAACCTATTTCAATTATAGTACTGTATTAGTTAAATACTGTTAAAACCTAAAATTGCATCCAAAACTCTCAAAATTGCTTAGATTATTAAAATACACATGCATAATTATATTTATGAAAATATTTGAAACAATATGTTGAAAAATTAGTCTGTTTTATAATTCTTTTTCATGTAGTTCTTAATATTTTGAAAGAAAATAAAATGCATTTCATACTTAATTAAATTTTAAACAAATATGTGATGGGACGGTGGGGAATATCCTGCTATACAGAAAATAGCTGTGGGGAGGGGAATTGTCTATTTACTCACAGGCCATAACAACGATATATTTTATTTTAATACTTATTTACTTACTTATGCATACAGTATACTTACATTTAATACTGTGTACCCCTAATCTAGCTTTACATTACAGGTTATTTAATTACACAGGCGGTTGGGCCGAATGGTCGGTGAAATATCCAAGTACATAATATTATTATTTAATATTTGGAAACAACAAATTTAATTAATGAAATACTAAATAGTATATTAAAATGTATACTCTAAGTATGTACATAAGTACCTACACTAGTAGGCTACATCACCACATGTAAAAAGTGACAAGACATAATTTTTATTTTAACTATAAAAAGTTTGTAGTTACTGTAGAATATAATAGAAACATTGTCAATAATTCTTAAATAATAATTACAAATGTACGGAAATCTATCTAATAGTTACTAGTTTACTACTTTCATTATTATATTCTATGTTTTAATATCCTCAATGAAATACTTATTTAACTAATCGACATTATTATTTATTAGGTACTACATTACTACCAAAACATGATTTAACTTTTATATAATTTTTTTGATTTTTAATACCTATACATATTATGATTAAACTTCAGATTTTGTAATTAATTATAAATTATAGAAAAAATTGTATAATAAATAATAAATAACTTTTAATCTTGTCTCTTGTAATAATAAAGTGTTTTTTTTTTTTATCTTTTTACTAATATTGATGGTAAAAGACCAATTGTTGTAATTCTCAATTTGGTAGAAAATGATGTTTGATCAATATTTAAACAAAGTAACAGTAAACCTAAATATAGGACATCATACCAGCATGTGTTGTCTCCATTTTACTCAAGCATAACATAAATTTTATGTTCAGATGAATCCATTTTACTCTGTTATTTTAAATATTATAGTGACTATTTTTAAATTTGAAGGTAAGAATATTATTCAAGGCTTTTTTTGATATTTTAATTTAAAAGCAAGTTATATATAGGTACTATAAAATTGTAAATGCTTTAAAATTTTACTCAAATACACAAAAGTGTAAAATGAATTATTCTGAACTTGAGGTTAGGTAGGTACTCCAGTAGTATTCTGCATGGTATGATCTAAACCAGTTGGGTCCTAACATATAAAAATTATCAACTCATTGGTGTAATCTGGTTCAATTATATTTGGGAGTAATTTGGTTCAGTACTGGTTTAAATGTATTATTTTTGGTTCAGTTTGTTAGTTTCAGCAAAAAAATATTATTAGTTCATCTCAAACTGGGTCAATCCAGTGTAGGTCTTATGATCTATTAAAATTATTGTTTTGTAATATTTGCAAAATTAAATGAAAAATACCAATTACAGGCAATTTTACTAAACTGAATGACCATAATAATTGACACAGCTCTGGTCCGACTACCACAAAAGAAGCTATACAGTCAAGTCTAAATTTTTATCAGATCAGATCAGATCAGATCAGCAGTTCAGTCTTGGTTTACTTTATTAATTTTAAAATAACTACAAGTCTAGTCCAGTCCAAAAAAAAAGTAGCTGTCAGTCTGGTCTGAGTTCTGTCCTTAGTTAAAATTTTAAGTCTGGTCTGGTCCCTAAAATAATGACCATGTAGAGCACAAGGCCACTAGGTAGGTATGCTTTGCGTCAATTAGATCCAGACAACATGTGTTGGTACAATATGAATGTTATTCATACAGACAATTTTTAACCAGAAAACAAAATATAATATAATGTTAAATTAATATACATAAAATGTAGCTCAAAAATAATATAAAATAAATATAATATTAATTATATTACTTAGTATATACTTATTGTTTTATTAGTTTTAAATTTATTAAAAAAAAAATTAGATAATTGAACATAATGTACAGAATGATGAGATTTTGCACATTTTCAGAATATTATGTAACAACCAAAACAAGTAAATTATTTGAAATATATTTGTTTTTATCATTTTTAATAGTACAGTAATTATTATAAACATATAAATAATTATTTTGGAATTTGTAATTTATCTGGTTGATATTGATCTGACATGTAGTGTCATTATAATTTCCTGAAATATATTAAGTATACACATAAATAAATATATATATATATATATTGTTTTAATTTAGAGTTTTAATATAAATTATCTACTTACAGCGTTTAGCTTTAGCTTCAGCAGCATCTGAGGCTGCAACAAAAGTTCTTTGTAATTTTCCTTTACGCTTTTCTCTTAAGTCATCAGCTAAACCTTCAGATAGTGTTTCAATAAGGTCCATGACTTTTTTAGGATACCTTGAAAAATTAAAATTATTATAAAACATTACTAACAGATTAATATTTACAGTTTTATTCAAAAATATCAGTATTAAAAATTATGAAGATTGGTCAAATTTAAACTCACTGGCATCCCAAAAACTCAATATTAAAAAACACTTGGGCTAAACACACTAATCGATCTTCAGGGAATTTGTCTTGATGAGTAACTAAAAATTGACGTCTAAACTGCCAATGATCTTCATATTCATGTTCAGATCTGTATTTATCGACATCCCAAGATGAGTCAAAAGTCATAATTTT
This sequence comes from Pentalonia nigronervosa, assembly GCA_014851325.1. Taxonomy (NCBI): domain Eukaryota; kingdom Metazoa; phylum Arthropoda; class Insecta; order Hemiptera; family Aphididae; genus Pentalonia; species Pentalonia nigronervosa. The sequence goes on from JACXSJ010003049.1 coordinate 19,208, forward strand.
ACCTTTAAGTATCAAAATAAAAAAATTAGTCCAGACGATAGCATAAGTCAATATTTTTTTTAATGTTTTTAATTAAATTTATCAATATGTTGGTGTTTAGTAGAAATTTATATAATGCATTCAAACTTAACTTTTAAAATTACATAACCCATAAGTAATATTTATTAGCCAAGAGAAATAAAGCATAAATAATAATAATGAAAAATTCAATAAATAACAATAACATCAACTCAGGACAATTGATTTAACAAACTTACTATTTAAGAAATCGTTGAATCTCACTTAATCTTCAATATTTGACGGAAAATAGATTTGAATTAAGTCTTAAAATCAATGAAAGTAGCTACTCGTTAAGAAAAATGCTGAACGCTGAATTAGTGAACTAGTGAATTATAAAAACTAAATAATAAACAAATAATTGTTGGTGATTTGATGATATTTGATATGCACGGTGTGATAGCATGTAATGATAAGGATGATAAAATAAAATTATCTTGATGTGTAAGCACAAATATCTATATTATATATATAATATAGATATCTGTGTGTGTAAGTCATATTCTTACTCTATGTATTACACCTAAGACCTTATATTCCATACTTATAGTCTTATATCACGACAGAGCAATAACCACAGAATAGATGAAATTTAATATTAAATTTTTAAATTTAATCTAGAGACTTTAAAAGAGAAGATAAAATATATTCTATTTTGTGTTCAGACTTAGAAGTCAGGATGAATTTTAAATCGTACTGTGTTCGTCTGTAAGTTGTAGACCGTGACGGAACGTCTGTTGTTCAAATTTCGCGGTAATCATTTTTGTTCATCGTGCCACATAGTTTCCTCCATGGTTCGTATGTTTTTATAGATAAAATGTATCTCTGGAAAATTTTTATCAAGGTTACAGACAGAGTTTCAATATTCAATTTTTTTTTACCTCGTTCAGTTCGGCAGATCCGCAGATCTTTAATTCTTTAAGTTATAACATTAAGTCATAAAGTAAAGACTAATTCGAAGTAGTAAGTCACCCATTAAAAGTAAGTATATATTTAAACTACAATATATATATTTAAAAATGTATTACTTTAATAGTATTATATTGTAATATTATTCAACCATACATTTTATTGATGATTTGATATGTGATTATATTAAATTGAATTATTTAAGTTAATCAGTTTAACCTACTTCCAGTACTACCTATCTAATGTCATGCAAAAAATGTATCATCATTTTTACATAATTTTGTTATTATAATTACATTTAATTCAGTTTTTTTGTACTTAAAAAAAAAAAAATTGGTTACTTATTCAACTTATTTAATCATTTTGAATTATTGTTAATTGTTACCCATTAAAAACTGTTTTATTATCTAAAAAAAATTTATAATTTATTGTTTGAATAGGTACATTTACATTTAACAGGTTATGTTATATGCTTAGAATTTAAACAACATGAGCGAGTATCTACATTGAGATTTTATAAACTATAAAACATACCTAAAATATTTAAAAAAAATAGTCTACAACTGTTGGAACAAACGGATATGATTAGAATCTTGTTAACATAAAGCCTTGGAGCACATAATAAGTATCTGCAATCAGTAGCATACTGACATCTATTCTTTTTGGCTCTTCCATGCTTGTTCCATAGAACTGGTATGGTGAAACTAGATGTTTAAAATTCTTTATCCACATTGATTATTAAACATTTTTCAAATAAATATGAATGATATATGAGCATTTTTATTTTTTTATATATCACATACCTATATTTTGCTTAAAAATTAAAATATCGAAAAAACAAGTTAACACTTAAACATAGATAATGTTCTTACCTTTAAATTTCATAATAAGTTAATTCACTTTAATTTAAAAACTAACAGCATACAATTGAAACTAGAGAACAATAATTTGCTGTCGTACATTTGTAAAACTGAGACAAAAGATACATGGGTAGTGTCTTTAAGAACAATTTAAATAAATAAATAATTATGGTTAACTTTTGAATATTGTAATAGGTTGCTAAATATTTACTATTAAATTACAGTAGATGTTTCTATAATATAAATAGATTTTTATCTTGATATAATTCATAGTAACCATCTACTCAAAGCTTTACACATGTGCATTATAATTAATGTTGAATTATATTTAATTATCTTATATGTATATAATTATTGTTTTAGACAAGTATAATGTCAATCCGCAAAATATTGGTAGCAACTAAACCGTTTTCCAGAAGTATCCATGGAAGCAAACCTCTGTGTGAAGATGCTCGTTTGAAAAATTTAAAGAAATGGCAAACAATATTCCAAAGACCTGATGGTGTACCTGTTTACCTGAAACGTGGAATGACTGATCGGCTTTTGGTTGGTTTCATAGTCATTGGCACTTTTGCCGGACTTGCAAACTCATTCAAGTTCTTGTATGAAGAAATAATTAAACCATGAATAATGTACACTTGTAGATATCAATTAGTTTTGTAATTATAATAATACAGTAAGCAAATGTCATAATAAATTATGTATTATTATTCAAAATATATCATGAGTTTTGTATTACATCAGGTTAACAAAAAAAAAAAACATTTATCATTTTATCTTGAATTATATTTTGAAATAAAAAGAAGTTTTAGTATATAAATAATAAAAATTTCAGATTAAAATTTTTAATTGTAATGTGCTTACAATTACAGTAATAAAATAAATTTGATTTTATCTTTTAGTAAAACTATTAATAAAAGATTTTGTCCTACTTCAAGTTATTAAAATTATAAAAATTGTTCGACATTGAGAGTTCTAAGATGTAGTGAGTGGTACCAAGGAAGGCACTTGTTGTGGAGGTTGATTATTAACTATAATAAATTTTTGCAATACAGCAAAAATTATTCCTGAAATCCCTAATATGATGAGTCCAGTGAATGTGATTGACAACCAAGCAGGTATTCCTAATGATTCTAAAATAAAATAAAATACATACATGCATTAATTTTTAGTTATAATTATTGATTTTTCATCATTATATTCTAAGCGTATGTCTTTGTTTAGCTATCTAAAGTCTCTAACATTCCTCCAAATCTCCCTTCTATGCTGAATATTAAATCTAAAATGGTTATTAATAAAATAATTAACTTAATATTGGAAACTGTTTTCGTAATTTAATGTTAATATTGTTTTCCTTCTATGTTTGTCTTAAACTTATCTAGTATAATTATATAATTATCGAGCTGTCATAGTTACAGACTAAAAGTTAAAAAAAAAAAATATTGATTAGTTGAAATGAAAAATATTTAATGTATGGATTTGTTTATTAAATTATTAAAATATTATTAGTCCTACACCATCACTTTAACATTTATATTTTTATGTATGCCATCTACTAAATATATTGAAGACTAAGGATGAATATTTTAATGAATGTACACTCATACAATCAACTATATAGTGTTGGAAAGTTATTTCACTAAAAACATCTATTTGATTACCTAAAAATTTCGCAATATTATTTCATTATATAGAAATTTATTTTTGCAATCAAATTTCTATTTTATTAAGTTTGATGAAAGTCAATTGAACCTAATGAGTAATTAATAATGAAATATATTTAAAAAATATTTAATATAAAATCAACGTTACTAGACAATAAATTTAAGATCTTTATGAAATTTCACTATCCTAACAAGTAACAATGTATAATAAAATATAATATATGTAATTAATTTATTACTTTTATATTTTAGTGATAATAATAATTAACAACCACAAAATTTAAAATTGTACAGCCACAGCTGCATATAGATTCATTTAACAATGTTAATATCTAATTAGTACTTACTATAATATGTCCTAGTAATGGTTTTTCTTCCCCTAAGAATCTTTCGTCTAGCTTCTGTTTCATTAAGAAATGAAATTATTACTTGAAAATATGACATTAAATTGTAATTATTACAAAGGTTTTTGACTATTTACATATATACACATAAATATATACATTGTGTTTATTTGAATTATGCCAAATATTACTTACCGATTACCAAAAACAAAAAAACTGTAGAAAAACGCATTTTGAATATTTTGAATTAGTTAACTTAAAACAATATTTTTAATACCAATAAATAATAATACAGTACTAATGAGGTTAAATTATATTTTTTATATCCATTAGGTGGACAGATATTTGTATAGTATCTTATCTGTAATGTTTCACAGTGATGTAATAAATAAGGTTGGGCAGATAACTAATGTAAATAATTACTCATGCATATATTCGTACAAAGATCTATATTATAATACCATTCAACAGTTACAAGTATCTTATATTTTTATATAAGATAATTTACTATGATCAATATTATTCTCGTCTTCTACAGTAATCATCTCCTCATCATTTTCTTGTTCTTCTTCAAGTAGTTTTTCTTCAGTTGCTAAACGCTGTTTAAGTCCTGAAACAAACAATTAATTTTTACTTAAATTATTATTTTTTAACCAGACATTAACATTAGAAAAATGAATATGGTTCTTCTAACATATTAAACTAGTTGTATAATAAATACAATATAAGGTCATTTTTTAAACGCTGTGACTAGAGACCTGAACACCAAGTATCTAATACATACCCAGAGGACATAATACATGCGCGAGGACTTTATTATTTCAACGTAATGTTATTTCTGTTATCAAAAATGCAGATCTCCGTAAATATTTTTTGTTATGTACACTTTACTCTTTTATGCTTGTCAAAAAACAATTAAAAGTCTAGTCGGAAATGTTACATTCACTACGATTAACAGGCGTCAATGTAAAAACCCTTACACATAACATAATATGGTCGGTCTAACAGATGGTCTGACCAAATCAGTTGTTGTGTATAAATGGTATAATTTAATCAGTTGAATTTTATTTCCACTAAGTAAAATGAAAATTCACTTAACAAAGCTACACACAATCTGATTTGGTCAGTTGGTAGGGTGATCAGATGGCTCGATCACAGGACAAGACCTGACAGGATGTTTGTCAGATGACACGTCTATTAACTATACATGACTTAATATGATGTCTGACCTGACCAAATTATCCTTTCAGCCTAATCAGATTATATTGTATTTAGGGACGTTAAATTTTATTTAGCTCTGATATTTGCATCTTATTTTCAATACTAGACATAAACCAAATATAACACTATATGATGAAAAAATAGTCTTTGTAATGACAAATAATTTAAATAATAAATAAGACTATAGACCAGTGGTTAAACTTGTAACTTATATTGCCCCCCAAAATAGTTCTAGCACCTCAAAGAGGGTGATATAGCTCAATTTGGGAAACCTTGGACTATGCCTATGCTTTGATTATTCAATAAACACTTGTAATACAGTCTTGTTTTATCTTCCTATTAATTCCAGTAAGTGTTAGATATTCAATATTTTAATGAAGTTCATGAATTCTGCATGTATTTTTAGTCTGTGATACAATCAAAAGTTAAAACTGATGACAAAACATTACGCAAAGTGCAGAAATAGTAAATCTAAATGCATGCACATATTGTGTCCGGGTCACTAGCTATAGCTAGTTTTAAATATTTTTCTTAAAACGAATACTCAAATTTTTATACAATAAATAACAAACAGATCATAAAAGAATTTTATTTTTTTTTTTTTAATAAAATTTTAGGTTTCTTGATTTTAAATTTTGAGTGATGAATGTATCTTTTTAGATAAGATTTATTTCCTCAAATATTCAATTAGTGATTAATACTAAATAAAGTTTATAGTTTAGAGATAAAGAAGCTTGTCATCTTTTTTTGTGGTTAAATTTTTATACCGCTTATTAATATGATAAACAGTAAAGGTTATTGAGTTTTAGACTTCATAAGAAATTGTCCCGAATTCATGGGAATTTAATAACAATAATAATTACACAGGATATATATATTTTTTTTAACTACTTTTCTCTAACTTTTAAACTGTTTTCCAGTATTTGTGCACCTTTAAATATATAATACATAGATTTAGTAACAAATTTTGTTGCATTTCTTCCATAGGTTAATAGATAGGCATAGCCTCCCCACACTTCATATACTTCTTTATTTTACCCTTTAAGTATAATAAATTAAGTTAATGCACGTTAATTGATATTTCTAGCCCCCAAATTTTTAACTATATTTAGTATTAACGTCTATGATTTCTGCTCTTAATGTAAAAACAATGGTTAATAAATGTTTTACTTTCACCATCATTTTTAAATAACCATGTATTGATGAATGCATTAATTATTGCTAACAGTACTAACACAGTTTAATGTTTAATCCCATTAGTAACCCAATCTATTGTTTTTTGATGCCAGTGATATTAAACAATTATTGTTTATTATTATTTATTATAGTTAAATCCCTAGAATTAAAACATACTACTAATACAAAATCCAAAATTGAAACTAATTATAAAATATGATAGTTCCTGAATAATTACCTGCAGCAGGTGATCTGATCAATGACATATCTCTTTGAACTTCTCTGATATCTCTGTGCTGTTCAACTTCACGTCCTTTACGTAACCGTTGCATTACATAGGTAGATTGGCGCTTCTTTTGAATTTCAGTGACTTTCTTAATTGCTTCCACTATTCAAAAACAAATATTATTATATTATACTATTCACAAAATAAATTTATCACACTCCAAACACAGTTTAATAAATGTATCTATATAAACTAGTAATTTCAGCTAAAATACATTTTACCATCCTATGCAAATTTTTCGATTTTTTTTTTAGAATTCACTTATATTAACTATTTAAGAACAATGGTGCAATCAAAATTTGTAGGAATTAGTTTTGAAGTTATGGCCTTTTGAAGTTAGCAATTTTGTGTTTTTTAAGCATGAGCTCAATAATTTATCATATCTTTCACTATTTTTTTTTCTTTTTTCCTTGAAATTTGCGTTTATTAATGAAATTTAAATTTATTAAATTTCTATTTCCCTGGAGGTTAGATAGGCAAAGGGAGTGATAATTTGTACTATTTTAAATGGCAATGTTATGAGAGGTCCAGAGTACCTCGAATTGTACGACTGGAGTCACCATATACTTATGTTACTTTAATGACCATCGAGTCACTATATACTTATATTACTCATATTTTATAGTGAAATTTAAGTGTTAACTTAGTTAAGTTTATTCTCCTGTAGGCTGTAATATTTTTGTATATAAAATATTTGTCATTTGGATCATTTACATTACAAGTTTAATTTAATATTGAAACATTGAACAATATAAAAATCCTAATTATTTCTTCGTGGAAATTCCTGTAATTACATTCCCGGGAATTTGATATCACTACACTGTTTGGCTACCAAATTCTGATTGCACCATCCTTCTTAACTCATTGAAGTACATAAATTTCCGAAAAAAAACATCAATATTCGTAATAAGCGCAGTAAACTAAAGTGATGCGCAAATGCATAAAAAACGCAAAATTGCTAACTTCCAAAAACCATAACTTTGAAACTAAGTCTAAACGACAAATTCTGATTGTACCATTATGCTTAAATAGTTAAAATAAGTAAGTTCTAAAAAAAAAAATAGAAAAATTTGCATAGGGAAAGTGCATTTGTTTCATGATTTGATACTGTAGATTTTTGGTTTACTTACTAGACATTTGCCAAAACTCTCTGTTATATTTCATGGGTATATTACGTCTTTTTTCTATCTCAAACGATGGATCAACAGCCAGTTCTTTACCAACAGCCTTGCGGTATGCTTTGGTCCATCGTACACGCCTTGGGTTCTTCTTCTTTTGGAATGCTCTGTGACATTTTGAACGACAAAATTTAAACACCTAAAACATAATAAAGTTACGTATAAATATTTTCTAAGGGAGTACGAAATGGACATTTAATGTTTTATGTATTAGACATACCTTACAATCATTTCTTACGAAATGCATTCCGTGTCCTGGGTATATTTTGGATGAACAAAAATAACAAGTGTCAATTCGCATTGTATCGTTTAATGAAATAGGTTATTGAACAAAAAAAAAAAACTCCAGAGAAATGGTGACTGGTGGAAATCGTAATTAAAAAGAATATTTTGAATTCGTATAATCATATAAGATTTGCATTATCATTTAAAAATTAAAAGTACACGTGCTTAAAAATCTGGAAAAAGGGTAAGGCATAGAATAAGGGTCATTGTATATTGTTCCGCAAAACACATGTTCTAATAGACTTTTGTTCCACAAAACATTTGTTCCAAACGTTTTTTTTACCATTGACATACACAACAGACATATAGAACAAAAATTGACGTACGTTTCCTTGGCCTCCCACATTAAAAATATAAAAAAAAATTTATGCAATTATTTAGCATGCAATTAGCATAAATTTTCATGCTTTTGGTTTATGCATAAAATAACAAAGTTTCTGTGGAGGGGAGAGGGAGGCTGTAGAAATGTTTCTTCAGCTCCACCAAATATAACTATGGTCAAATCAAAAATAATTTCTGTGCCAATATTTAGCACGTAATTAGCACGAATTTGCACGATAAGACCCGAAATTTTACACGTCAATCTCTTGCCCTATAATTCGCATTTCCATTTTTTACGCATTTCCCAGCCACTACAAAAATAAAATAATTTTTCAAAAGTTATTTTCAAAGTTTTTCCTGTGAAAACATTTATGACATAATTAGCACGAATTTATACAGTTTGACAATTTTTTTATAACACTTATTTTTTTTATTATTATTTTAAATGACGTTTAACCAAATAAACAAGATAATATTAATAATAAACAAGATTTGGTTTATTTTTCAGAAATTTAAACATAGCGGAGAAAATATTTTTTATAAAATATACACAAAAAATTGAATAAAATACGAGGATATGAAGTACAAGTCAATTATCTCATATAGTCTCAATTCAATACATAATTATAATAGTTTTTTCATATATTTTTATATTTCTCTCAACAGGAATCGTGTACCTTTTAAGTTTCATTACTTATAGTGTAGCAGCTTTTTTACTTATTGAAAAAATTATTAATTTTGTATATTTTTAAAGCATAAATTTAGCACTAAAATTTGGCCCCCTATAGCAGGAATTCGTGCTTTCATATACCCACTAATTTCAAGAACCTTCATCAATAAGAAATGTGATGGTTTTAGTACCAAGTACTACTCTTAAACTATAAAAATAGATTATATATTCATAAATTATATTATCTTAAAGTATCATACTAAACATGCATAAATCACGCTATAAGCATTAAGTAGTCACAGTTTATAATGTGTATGGATACTAAGTATTTGAAAATTTAATTTTGAGGTCAACAGATTACGTTTGGATATTTAGAGTTTATTCATGCAAATTGATACTAATTAGTACTAAACTGTTATTATTCGACATGTATATGATGTTTTATTAATTTATTGATATTCATTACTTTTAATAATTTAAAAACAAAAATCATAATAAATATTATACTAGAAAACACGTTTTGCTACAAAACACAAATGAGTATCTAGTATCTATTAGATACTATCTACTACATTATGGAAGAATTGTAAGATTTTGAAAACTGTTTTTGTAGGTAAACGTAGGAAATAACATTCGAATTTTAGTTTAGTTGTACAATAAATAAGTACTTAAATTATTAATATAACTTTTTAAGTACGATGATTCGTCTGAAGATCAGACATCAATATTATGCAAGAAGAAGCGTGAGATATGCATAAAATAGAAAAAATAAATTTTGAGGTCAACAAATTACATTTGGATGTATAAGGTTTGGTCGTAGTATCGGCCCAACAGTCATAGTGTGCAGTCGCATTTTCGGTTTTTTCGCTATCGCAGTGTACTTTGCATCTATAGATTGTTATAGCCGGTTTTATTATGTCGTCGTCTTCGGGCGGCGATTCACGGACAAGTAAATCACCTGCTCCTACAAAAGTTAAAACTCATGTAACCACTCACCGTGGTCCAGATTCAAACTGGCAGGCGGTTATTAGTAAGAAAAATGCACGTAAGTTGAATAATTCGAGTAATAGTACGTCTAGTCCTACTTCTCCGGTTCTTCAGCAGATTATTGAAAACACTCCACTATTAACTACATCGAATTCAGCCTTCAATTATGATAAACCGTTACCCGTAACTATTACGTCGTCAGATATGGTTGTTGACGATCTTACGGTCATCGATCATACTAACGAGCCTATTAATTTTAATCTCTCGGTTTCTATATCTACTCCGACCGGCTATAATGTCATCAAAAATCCATTACGACATAATCTACAATCTTTTCCGTCCGACTATACTGGCCCTATCTTTATTCTTGTTGAAAGTACTGATACGGGAAAAAATCTGGGTAAATGGCACCCAGTAGGGGCGGCCAAATTTTTTTCAAATAATTTCAAGGGCATCATCAATATTAAACCCGCTGGTTTCAAAAAAGTCAAGATTACTTTCGATTCCATCGAATACGGTAACTTATGTCTGAACTCCGCTTTCCTAAAGGATTATGGTTTCAGTGCTAGTATCCATTCGAATCTCATTTATTCTTTTGGTGTAATTAAACTGGATACTGATTTCTCTGAAGCTGATTTCTATGAAGGCTTATCTTCGCCCTTTCAAATTGAAAGCTTCAGACGGATTACAGTCAAAAAGGATGGCAATATTACACCCACTCGCCTGGTTGAATTGAAATTTATTTCTCCCAGACTGCCTCAACACATTACTGTATTCAACATGATTTTTGAAGTCTCTCCGAGTGTTCGTTCTCCAGTTCAGTGCAATCGTTGCTTCCGTTTTGGTCATACCCAAAAATTTTGTCGAAGTGATCCCAGGTGCAGTCACTGTGAGGCGTCAAACACTTCATAGTCGATTGCCCCTCTGTTTCTGCCACTGACCCCTCCTGTCTATTTTGTCATCTACGTCACTTGACCACTGATCGCAGATGTCATGAGTGGGCAGTTCAGAAGGATATTAAGAAGATTATGGCCATCGAAAACATCTCTTATCAGGATGTAGTCACTTTTAAAAAAAATAAATGTTCCTCTACAGCTTTTAAGTATTCAGATGTTATAATTAGACAGCCTCCTATCTCTAATTCTACGGTACCAAATTCCACTCATTACGTAGAGGATTATCCTAATCTTAATGACAATCACGACTTTTTTAACTTCAAAAAGTCTAAAGCTAAAGCTCATCCATTACCTCCCACTAAAAGCAGTATCCCTCTTCCTTCTAGGCCGTGCTATCCCCCCCCCCCAACGGTAGTTATTTAAATCATTCCTCAGGGCAGGCTCAGACTTCTGGTAATAATGTTACCGATTTCTCTTGGGTTCATTCCTTATCAAATATTTTAGCAGATGCTCTTATTAACTCTCCTACTCTGTCTTTGCCTTTTTCCCCTTCCGCTCTACAATCCTTAATTGAATCTTCCTTATACTCTCTCCTTTCCGTTCCTCCCACGAACGATAGTTAGTTCTCTTCCAATGTCTAACTCCCATAGCTCTATCAATTTGATCAATCCTATTAATATTCTTCAATGGAATGTTAGAAGCTTAATTGCCCGCCTTCCCACCCTACATTATGTACTTTCCAGCAATAAATGTTCTATAGCCCTCTTTTCAGAAACCTGGATATTACCTGGTGGCTTGATTAATATTCCTAATTATGCAAATTACAGATCTGATCGCCAAGATGGTTATGGCGGTGCCGCTATTTTAATTCACAACTCCCTTAGGTCAAGGCCAGTCCATATTGCTGAGGCCATCCGCAATAGTTTTCTTAATTTTAAAATAGATTTTGTCGGCGCTGAGGTGTTCCTCCCGAACTCGTCCTCATTCCTTACTATA
>JACXSJ010003050.1:0-31061 GCA_014851325.1 Pentalonia nigronervosa
TTATTTATTTAAATTAAATTTACTGATACCAGTGATACCATTTAAAAATTAGATCAAATTAGGGGATAAAATATTTGTCTAAATTTAAAGAATAATTTTAAATTGATTAAAGCTAATTAAAAAAAAATTTAAGTTTAATAAGTTGAATTAAAATTAAATTTTTAAAAAACATATATTTTAGAAATTTCTGGAAATTTCTTCAGAATTAAATTTCTGAAATTTAACATCTCTATATGTTATCAAACTCAAACCTATTTATATCAATGTCTTTCTCCTCCTCCTGTTCCTCCAGCTCAGCCTCTCCACCGTGTAAAAATGATTGATCGATATTACCGAAAAATCTAAAATGTAAGTGTTAAGTATTTTTTAGTATTAATACTTAATAGTATTGTATAACCAAGTAAAAATTCTTAACTAGGTATAACAAAATATTTAGGTATCTACTTGTTGGTTGATTTCGAACCACTCGAACTTGAAACATCAAATAATTCAATCGAATCTTTTTTTTTTATTCGCCACATTAAAAAAATCGTCTATAATTCGTTTAGACATAGTTTTTAATAATATTTTATGAATATAATATAATATTATACCTAGGTAAAATTAATATAATATGCGAATACGCGACAGACAATATTATTCAACGAGGACATTAAACATAATGATCATTAATATTTAAGATAGCCGACACACTACACACGCTCTATAGTCCATACCTACATAATACATAAATGGTTAAAATAAAAATATAAATAAATATATTCTCGCCTTAACCATTTGCATTTCCTCGAACGGCACAAAATATAAAACGTAAACAATTTACTGCTGTGCCTGTGTACGTATAATGTAGAAAAACCCGACATTATAGCTACACAGTACACATAATATGACATATTATGTTTTTAAAACTATAAACTATTTTTTTTTATACATAATAATATTTGAAAATTCGAATTCAAACTTTTAAGTCAAGTTAAAATTTCGAAGCGGGCCAACGAGCGGGCCATAGGTTTTCAAGGCGGGCCACGGCCCGCTCGGGCCCGCCTTTGGCGCCGCCACTGAGGATAACTGCCACAAAGACAACCACAATACATTCCGAAGTTTTCTAACTTGGAAAACTATTAAAAATTCCTCTGCACGTGGTTTTCCCATATAACGCGTTACACATTATATTGTTTTGGGATACAAAATATGGACTTTTCTATTGCCTCTCACCACGATGATTCCTGCACCTCACACTCGTTAAAACACCATTCTCGACGTGTGATGACATACGAGTGGGGGGTATTCGTTTCACCGACTCATCATCATCGTCGTCGTGAAGTTTTTGTTTTTCACGGTTTGTGCACATAATATAATATTTATTATTATGGAATAATAACACTTGCATGTGTGTGTGAATATGGGGAAATGTTCAGCGAACAAACTTTTTCAACAAACACAATTTTCTGAATAGTGCTGGCGAGTGACTTAATCGATCCCAATTAGCGTTTCCACATTAGTGACTTTGTCGTTTCTGTAGATTTTAATTACAATCAACAACTATTTACTATATATTTTGCTCCTTCAATTAATCTTTTACGGAAACATAATATACAAGTGTATGTGTGTGTGTGTTCTAGAGTTGCCCACATTTTTAGCGGGATGCAAGAATTTTAATTGCAAACTGAACATTAAAGTAGGACGCGAAGCTGGTAGGTAAATTGTCAAGAAACATTAAAACATGCGTAACTATATACTAAGAATGCCCCTTATTCTTAATACGCAATTGTCCTTGTCAAAATAAATGTAATACAATTAAAAACTTTACATTCGCATTTAATATTTCCATCCAATTTAAACTTATACAGCGGTGTAAAGTGCATCTGCGCACCGCCCGTATCCATATAATGTAGGTATATTCGAGTGTAAACGATATCGTTAAATTGCATATTAATATCCGCAATTGTAATTAAGTATTATTGAAATCATCAACACTTATAAATTATAACTTTATTTAAATTTAATCTCATTTGCCTACTGAAGTGTGTAATACCTAATTTTAACGTTATCTCTTCTGAACAGAAAAATCAAAAGCAACTCTGTGTTAAACAATGTTCATAAATAAATTAAAACACCCTTATCTTGACAGACAATATACATTTTATTTTATTTAAACTTTTTAAACGAGCTAGGCTCAATTACATAAATTTTAATAATAACAATCGTTTGTTAATAGTATACACAAAAAGAGAAGAAAAGAAAGAGAAAAAAAGACAATGATACAAAATATAAATTATGATATAATATACTTATGACTATGAATTAACAAGTATGAAATTACAATATAGTTTGAATGAGTTAAAGTTTGGTGATATAAACAGATTAATTTTTAATTTATTTATAGTTTTCATTATTCTATGGTGGGGAGTATTACTTGCATAATTAGTTATTTCTGTGTTAATATAAAATGTGTTTTTAGACAGGGAGTTACGAGTAGAGGAATGGAAGGAGAAAGGACTTAGAAACTCAGGATAATCAATATTTCTTGTAATAAATTTATACGAAAAGTACTAATCTAATCGCAAACGACGTTTCTCTAGTGCTTTGAGGTTAAGAATTGTTAAATTGGGGTGTATGAAAAATGGGGTTCTCTGGCTATAGAACATTTAAATGAGAAGAACCGTAAAAACTTATGTCGAATTTTTTCAATTTTATATTTTATTCGATTGGTATGGAAACCATATAATTGAGCCATATTCACAAATAGAACGTACCTAACTGCAATATATGGACTTTAAAGCTAATGAATCATCAAAATCAGCACAATTTCGACGAATAAAACCAAGAATTTTATTTGATCTGTTAATAATGTTAGTAATATAGCAGTCAAATTTAAATTTAGGATCAAAACAAATACCAAGGTCTTTAATAAACCCAATAGACCGATGTAGTGGTTCACCATTGAGATTGTGATCAAATGTTGAAACCATTATCTGGCATTTATTAATATTAAGAGTAAAATTATTGTTAGTGCACCATTCATAGAGAGTATTTAAATTGAACTGAAATAAATCAGTCTCATTTTGATTATTAACTATACGGAAAATCTTTATATCATCAGCAAATATTAATTTAGTACAATTATGAAAATAAATATAATTAATAAAAATAAGGAATAATGTTGGTGTTAATGTGGCTCTTGAGGGACTCCCAATGTAACACGTATTGAAATAGACCAGTTCTCTTTGTATACTATGAATTGCTGATGATTCACAATAAAGGAGATAACCCAAAATAAAAAATAGCCACAAATACGAATCTGTTTCAATTTAGTAAATAAGATTTAATTGTTAATTTTATCAAATGCCTTAGCAAATTCGGTGTATATGATATCATCATTCAATCCACAAAAAAGGCTTCAGACACAAAATTTCGAAAGTTAAGTAAATTAGTTATTATACTTTTATTTTGTTGAAAACCATGTTGATCATCTACGATTACATGATTCAGAATAGACAGGACCTTATTAGCAACTATCGATTCAAATATTTTTGGTATAAGAGAAAGGAAGGATATTGGAGGTAGTTTGCAATATCAATTAGATCAGAAGAAGTCTAAAGAATTGGTCGAATAAAACTAGTGTTCTAAGTAACAGGAAAAATGCTGTGGGTGAGTGATAAATTAAATAGGTAATGTAAAGGCGAAAAAATAACAAATTTACAGTTTCTTAGGAATATATTTGGAATCAAATCAGAACCAGGACTGGAATTAGAGCTTAAAGAGAATAAATTCGAGCATAAGTGGAGTGCAGAAAAAAAGAACTTTGGATGGATTATGCAGATTATAATTAACATTAATATAATCGTGATTTTCATAAACACTAAAGAAGTAATTAGCAAAAGTATTAACAATATTATTAGGAGTATTA
This sequence comes from Pentalonia nigronervosa, assembly GCA_014851325.1. NCBI lineage: Eukaryota > Metazoa > Arthropoda > Insecta > Hemiptera > Aphididae > Pentalonia > Pentalonia nigronervosa. Next base: position 3,911 of record JACXSJ010003050.1, read on the forward strand.
AACTGGTCTGTGTATAAATGCAAATTATTTGGTAAAAAATTATTTTTACATTTACTGTTTATGAATTTCCAGAATTGATAAAGACTGGTTTTTAAATTTGTTTGAGTTTTATTTATATAATTTTGATAATTTTTTTTTGAAAAAATGTATATTCTCCACGAAGATTAGAAAGAGTATTGTAATCACTCACCAAACCCAAATTCTTATACACATTATGAGCAATTTTTTTTTTTTAAATTGATTCTTTTAAATTATTATTGAACCACGGAAAGTAGTTAGATTGACGTTTAATTATTTTAAGTACAAATATATCAATGATGTCATAAATAATAGAATAGAACAAGTCGACAGCTTTATTTATACTAAGACCTTTTAATAATTTATTCCAGTCTATCAATGCTAAACAAAAAGTTATATCAGCGTAATTACAATTAAAAAAAAAATATACATACACAAATTATATTCAATTGGTGCATTTATAGATATGGAAATAGAAATTAATAGGCCCGGATAATAAATATAGATATTAAATAATATTATTTTAAGTCAGTAAAATATAATAATAATATTAAACACATTTTTACAATTATTAATTAAAAGGTTTGTAAGTGGATACCACTTTGCTATACTGCAGACGTCAAGTGATTCACTATATTGTATATGTTAAATTTGAATTTAATATTAAATTATATAAAATCGTTGTGTATAAAAAAACAATTCTGAGCGAAGACACTCTAAATAAATTTTATTTTTAAAGTAAATAGTAATTTATTTTACTTTTAATAATACAGTAGATTAAATTAATTTTTGCGAAAACATTTTATTTAAAAATGTCATTGTGTGTAAAAAAAAATAAAAATGTTCTTTAAAAGTGTCAAGTCTCCACAAATAATCTTTTTAAATCACAACAAAATAACTGAAATCATTATTCTTCGTTTCAATATCTAATTTCATTTAAATTTAAATTAAAACATTTATAAAAAAAACTGTGTTTATATTTTTAGATTTTTTAGTTACTTCATAACATACTTACTAATTATAAATTGTTATATAAACATTTAGTTAAAATTTAAAGTATTTACAATTATCAGTATTAGTTTAAAATCAAAAAACTAAAACAATTTTGTCAAAAACTGATTTTGCGTAAAAATCCTTGTTTATTTTATTTTTGATTTTTACCAACATTTTAGAATTTTTTTTACTTTTGACCCCTTCAAAGTACTAACTAAATTCACTTTCTAATCAGAAAAAATGCTCAGGTAAAATCAAAATATTTTTACTGCCCTAAAAGGTGATGATAGACACAAAAAAATACACACATCGTTGTAAAACCAATACATTAATCACTCCCCTCAAAATCTAAATTAGCTTAACAAAATTATCTATAGACTATTATTGCATTTTGAATCATATGTATTTAAATATGAATAATTTAATTTACTTTTTTTTTCAAATTAGAATCAAATAGTTTTTACTCAAATTGTATTTATTTTCCCATCAATAGTACGCAAAATTATTTTATTAATAATTCAATGAATGTTAATTTAAATTATTGAAATTAGTCAGTTTTAAATTATAGATTTAATTTTAACCATCGGCTTATTATAGTGTTTTTACATTGAAATACTAAAATAATGCAATATTATTTTTAAGTGTGCGAGTTCAATAGGCAATGCTTAGAAAAATTACAGAAACAATATATTATATAAATATAACATAAAATAATAACAGTATATTTTTTTATCTGGTGTGCATATACACATTTTTTAAACAAAAAAGTAAAACTTATATTTTTTTTTTAATATTGCTATTGTTCATTTGTAATAATGGGTGAATATCCAATGTTTAATTTCAAACGCCCATAAATAATAGTTTGATTTTCGGATAAACATTTTCTGTTTTATAAATGTAAAAAAAAGTGTAGATAATCTTATGTTGAATTTTTAAATCTTAGATTTAAATAGAAAAATTTTTATGAATTTCTTAATCATTAAAAACTGCAAAATTTCGTGATTTTTACGTATTTTTTCGAAATTTAAACTTTAGATCTTATAAAAAACTATTAGAGATATACGCTCATCTTTTTTTTTAATTTTCAATTACAACAATTTATGAAGAATATTGTATTACATTTTCAAGTTTTTTGACTTATTAAAAAATTTTTTATTGGCAATAATAAAAAAAAAAATAAAAAAACCGGAAATTTTATTATGCTTATAAATAGCTCAAAAAAAATCAAAATATTTTGAAAATTTTAGTGTATAATGCTTATATAAACATTCAGTGAAAATTTCATATATTGTGGTTATTAATTCTTTTGATACATTAAAAATAAAAATAAATGTAGTCAAAAATTTGCTTTATAAAAAAGTTCCCATTTTTCCATAATTTTTTTTTTTTGTTTTTCTCAATGCGTTTAAAAACTTTTGGGAATTTTTTACTTTTGACCCCTCAAAGTACCAACTAGATTCACTTTTCTATCAAAAAAGATGCTGATGAAGAAAATCGGAGCACTTTTACTGCCCTAAAACGTGTAACAGATACAAAAAATCAAAATAAAAAAATAACTGTAATAGTGAAACATGTTATTAATACGTAATAATAAATGTATATAAATAAAATAAACAAATAAAAATATTTTAAAAAAAGTCATTATTATAATCTAATAAAAACATATGGATACATGATGTCTTATAAAAAAAAATAGGTTTGTAAATATAAGTTTAACATACATTTGAAATCAATAGAACTTATAAAAATATGTATAAAAAAATGTAATAAATCATTGTAATAAGTTACCAATCTACATATATATCAAGGTCTTCACCTCGTTCTGAAAGTATAATTTGAATGTCGTTAATTTCCATTATGTGGCAAGTAGAAATAAAAAATCGACAAGTACAAAGTTGACGCGACGACTGTAACGCTTAACCGTCATTCTCTCATATTTAAGTTTAATACATAGACAATAATAGTGTTAATATTAATTTCTAATAAAATCCAATGAAATCCTGAATAATCTAACAATATTAATTATCGTTCATTAACAGTTATTAAATTTGGCAACGTTGCAAGAAAAAAAAATTCGAGCATTCTCAATCGTATTTTACAGATTCTACAACATATTTTATACTAATTTGTTTTGTTATGATCGTTTGTTTAACAAAACTACAAAAAACAGAACATATACATATCCTATAGTGCACCACACAAGCATTACCTACACGTGTATTATATATATATTATATCACTGTATTATATATTTTATTGTAAAGATCGAGTGTGCAATAATAATATTGTAACAACTCGTGATGGACCTTTCGTAGTGAAAAACACGTGCAGTGATAAAGAAAAAACGAGAAAAATATTTCTCGTTAAAAAATGCATTTATAACTGCAGGAAACAACATCACATTATTTTAAGGGTGCGATCTATAATGCACACCACATACGTAAGGGTGAGCATTTGTGCACCCCTTGTACAAAATTATTTCATCCCAAATCTATCGTATTAATAATAGAAAATAAATTAGCAATATAAGTTTGTGATAAAATACCCATAGAAATATAGTCTGAAGAACCGTCTCCACTCAAAATCGTTTTTCGTGCGTACCAAGCTAATGATTATCATTGAACATACCCATTACATTTATCTACTCGATGGTGAGGTGCACTTGGACAATTACAACTACACAATATAGTGAGTTCTCTGATTTTTTTGATACATATTTAAACACATGAAATTTTCTCTAGTTTATAATACAATATATAAATCATAGTTTAGTAGGTTTCTACAATAAGGTTTCACGTGCACTTCGTCAATTCATACTGTTGTACAAATCATTGTATTCAATAAAACGATTCTGATTGAAAATTCTGCGTAACACACATAACCATTAACTAATAATGATGTTCGATATTAAACATTCTGTACCTATGTTTCATTTTAAAAGCACAAACGTGTGCATTGACATACTACGTATACCCTGCATGTGTATATTGTATTATGTAAAGTTCGGTTGTGCAATAATAATACACACATAGTGACAGCTCGTGACCTTTATTCGTATAGCGAAGAACGCGTGTTACGATCAAAAAATGTGAAAAATACTTCTTTGGTGGATAAAAAATGCATTTGTATAGCTGCAGGAGCCAGGAAACATTATCACATTATCTTCAGGGTGCGTAGGTATCTATAATACACACGAAGGGGTAGGCGTTTGCTCGTTCCGTGTACAAAACGATTTTATGGATCTAATCATTTATTTATGGCCGTGCGTATCTACGTGAATGTATATTGTATGAAACGTATCGCAAATAATAGAGAATCGATAAAATGCAATGGTATACATCAAGTTTTTTATTGTGAGATTTGATGGAATGCGATATTATACTTTGCATATTTTGTCAATAACTATTTCAGGTTGGAAGTTTGTTGCTTTGTTTTTTGGCTCATTATTTTTACATCTGCCGGTAATACGTTTATTTGATTACTTTGAACGAATGAATAATGTAAAACGTTTAAAGCGCACATTTCACTACGGTCTTAAGGCATGTTTGATAACAGATGAAATGTTCAATAGTAACTACCTACCGATATTATGCAAATGGGGAACTTTGTAAATTAAAAATAAAAACTCGATTTTAGATTTAATTATCGTGGCCATATCATATGAGTTCATAACCAACAATATTCAAACTTCGAAATCGGTATTTATTTTATAATACCTATAACGTGCATATAATATAAATATATACGTATATTATATAAATACATATTATTTTATACGTAGCTAATGCTTATTAGTTGTAGATGTGATGAGTATACAATATTACATTAATACATATTATTAAAATTTAAAACAATAACGCAGGTACTATAATTTTTTTATGTATAAAGTACTGAAAACTATATAAATGCAAGAACAGAAAATAATTAGTGCATTATGCGTACGCAAAATATTTATAAATTATATATATATGTATTCATAACATCAAAGTTTGAGACCCACTAATTAATATTATTGTTTATTGCTATAAAATCAAAATAATTAAAACACTAATATATAATAATATGGTTATTAATTATTGTGTAGGTACATCAATTTATATGCAATTCGAATCCTATAATGACGATAAATTATCAATTTAATAACTATTTACTATTGTTATTAAATGATTAACTCAATTAATGGAAATATAATTTATTAAACGTATTAATATATGATTATAGTCAATACACAAAATAATAATCATCTAAAATGTACAATCATCAAGACTTGCAAGTTCATACTTGCATATCAATCTTGTCAAATGAAATTAAAGACTAGGAACTTAGAAATTTGATTTGAGGAAAAAGGATTCAATAAGTGACATTTCATTTTGCATATGATTGCACAATTAAAGATTTTTAGCATATTTTGGCATATTTTGGCACTGTCATGGATTTTTTCTCATTTAAAATACGTAAAGTTATTGTCAATAGATAATTTTTAAGTAAAAGGTAACCAATTTTTTTGATGCCTATCAGAAACAAAATCTATTTGAAAACATTAAAACTACTACCTATGAAGGAACATTTAAAAAAATAACGGCAAGTAGGTACCGCTGTGTTGTACAGTATGTGTTGAGTAGATCACTTTTATGGATGTGTTAAATTTGAATTCAACGAATAAATCATTGTATATGAAAAACAATTCTGAGCAAAGACGGTCTGTCAGCCTACATAACTAAGTGTATTCTATGATATCATTGCTATTAAAACTACTATTAATAATACAATAGTTTAAATTAATTTTGAAGAAAACATTCTATTAGAAAATTTAATTGGGTGTATAAAATATAATAATATACTTTAAAAGTTTCAAGCACACGCGAAAATATTATTAAATTACAACGAATTTTTTTTTTTATATATTTTTTTTAATTTTTTAGTTACACTATTAAATATTTACGAAAAACTTTGTTTAAAATTTTTAATCCTTTGTTATAAAAATTGAGCATTTCATAAATCTTTAACCACAAAATAATTTGAAAATATTCGATATTTTGATGCATTTAGTCAAAATATGAACTTTAAATGCTTATAAAAAAAAAAAAAAAATTGTGCGTTTGTATCTTAAATATTTTTAAAATTGAATTTAGGACAATTTACGAAAAATCTTGTTTTAAATTTTCAATCCTCAACTTTAAAAATTGAACATTTTATAAGATTTCAATTACAAAACAATTCTCAAATGTTCGATGATGAATTTCAGTCAAAATTTGAAGTTTCAACGTTTATAAAAAAAAAATGTGCGTATGTATTTTTATTATTTTTGAACTATTATTTTAAAACTTATATGGAATCTCGTAATAAATTTTCAAGGAATTTAACTTAACAATTTTTTTTTTATTGATATTTAAAGAAAAAAAATTTGAAAAAATCAGAAATTTCTTAGTACTACAATTAGTTCAAAAATTGTCAAAATATTTTTACATTTTTTTTAGTGTATAGAAATGGAAATCTAAATATTTGGTAACATTTTCAAATGTCTACGGTTATTTCTTTTTGAATTACGTCAAAATAAGAAAATCGTTCCCTGAGAAATCGATAGTTTACGGGTGAATATCCAATGTATAATTTCAAATGTTCATAAAAAATTAGTTTGACTTTCCGGTAAATTATTTTACTAGGAGGAAAAACTAATAGTTATAGAATCTTGTGTTGAATTTTCAAATCTTAGATTTAAATAGAAAAATTTTTATGAATTTCCTAATCAAAAAAAAAAACTGCAAATTTTCGTGATATTTATGTATTTTCTCGAAAATTCAAATTTAGATGCTTATAAAATACTATTAGAGATTTACGCTAAACTTTTTTTTTTAATTTTAACTTACAATAAGTTATGAAGAACATTTTATTACATTTTCAAGTTTTTTCACTGATTAAAAATTTTTTATCGGCAATAATAAAAAAAATTCCGAAAATTTATTATACTTATAAATAGCTTTAAAAAAGTCAAATTATTTTAAAAATGTTATGGTGTATATAAAAATGTTTATATAAACATTCAGTGAAAATTTCATGTATTCATAATAATTATTTCTTTTATTACATTAAAAATAAAAATAAATTTTGTCAAAAATTTGCTTTGCGAAAAATTCCTGTTTTTCCTTATTTTTTTTTTTATTTTTCTAAACTATTGAGAATTTTTACCTTTTGACCCTTCAAAGTACCAACCAGATTCACTTTCCTATCAGAAAAGATACTGATGAAGAAAATCGGAACACATTTACTACCCTAAAACGTGATGACAGACACAAAAAATACAAAAAACACACAACATTGTAAAGTAAATGCATTCATCGTTTCACTCGGAATCTTAAATAAGATATTTAAAATAATGTTAGGTTAGGATATGAACGCATGAACAAACAAATGTGTTTATTCACACTAGTTAGAAACAAAAAAAAGTAAGATGCGATTAAGTTTCGTTGATAAATTTAAAAAATCTATTTGAAATTACTATTTATGAATTTTTACTGTATAATTAAAAGGATCTTACTAACAATTTAAGTGCATGTATGAGCATTTTCAGAATCATAGATGCTTACATATTCAAGCGTTTTTTAGTGCACGAACTTACGAATCCTGGTAATCATCATTATCATAGTAATGTAATAGAATAATACTAAATAATAAGTAGGATTAAACCTGATATTTGTTTTTTTTACCTATCTGTTTTTCCCCTTTTTACATTTACTATTTGGCAAGCGGATTTAAAAATGGAAACCTTGACCCATACCCGACGATCGCCCTCTATATAACGACTTATTTATCAGATATAGTCACGTATTGTACATTTTTCTGACACACAGTGAACCGCTCTCATCTAATATGTCATTTTTCTTAAGATATTTGTCCCATATATAACCGATATATTTCGTCCGAAACCAATATAAAATATTTATTATTGTTATAAGATTATCGAGAAGTTTTAATATTACATGTCGTACATAATATATTATGTATTTATATATATATATATGTACTGTATCACTACCTTGGTTCAGGGGCAGACACACGATTTTCTCGTGGTAGTGGAGAGTGCTTCTTGCAAATCATGACAAAATAATCAATATGACTTTGCATAATAATATATTTTTAATTTTTTCCATCATAATATATAAAAACAAATATTAACGTGATTATCATAGTTATAGAAATACGAAAACCTACACAATTTATAAGTAACTTCATATTTTTGTGAATGCCATTTTATTTATGTGACTTTCAAAATATATTAAATAACCGTTTGTAGTTAAAATAATAATACGCAATATATAAGTGCATTAATATATAATTTATATACATTTTTTTTTAAATAGTTTTTAATTTTTGGTATTTTAACACTTAATTTACTCTATAACTTATATTTACCATAGATAAAACTATATAAAGCTACAATAAAATTAGGCAGGTACCTATTTGATTATAATTTTTTGATAAAAATTGAGAAACAAAAAAGATAATAAGACAAAACATTATACATGTATTATTAAAAATCAATAAGAAAACTTTGTCATATCTAATATTATCATATTATATATACGTTCATTAAAGACCATGATTAGGTACATAAAAAGTTCTTTACAAAAGGTGATACTATATTATATTATTTATGTGTTGATGTTCAAACATGGAGTTTTTTTTTTAGAAATATCGAGTACCCAAACGATGGATTTTGAATACCAAATAGATAAAAATACCCAATCGTGATGCACCGGTTACTACAAGTTAATGCCAAAGTTTACTGTCAGCAGTTTTTTAAAAATAAATATGTTTATTCATCACATATAATAATAATAATAGAAAAAAAAAATTATTGCAGTATTTATAATCAATGACATTGTCTTTGAATATAAATTCCTATATAATTCCTGCCATGATACATGTGATTAAAGTAAAGGATTATCAAAAAATTTAGCAAAAGTGAGTATTAACTAGTTAAAAAGTTAATTTATTTATGACTTCTCAACTCAATTAGCTTAATTGATAGATGAAATAAGTTTCATATAGTTGATTTAAAAATATGATCGTTCAAGTTAAAATTAAAAATGTTTTTGACATTTTTTTTTTGTACATTTATATATTGTTACACACGGTTTTAAATAAAAATAATTGAATTCTTCGATAATAATAATAGATAATTTCTGCATTTTTCTTGGTAAAATAATGTTATACATATAAAGATTGACACAAAATAATCTGCATCTATTACACATACCTACTAATTAAAAAAATATATAAACTTTTTTAACTAAGTTAAGTTAATATTTTTTCCATATTAACTTTAAACTCTGTGAAGTATATTTATAATTTAATAACTATTAATTTCTAACTTAACGGTCTTGTGTCCGTTTAACTCAACCTTATTTAAGTTAATTATTTTCATTAACTTATCCACCTCTGATAACTCAATATTATATTATATAGTACTTAAACCAGAATCGTGTGCGTTTTATCGATAACTGATAACAAAAAAAAATAATCTTTGAAGGAAGACCTATATTATTCTTCTAATCCCCCCCCACATGTGTACACCTGCTTTGTCTGGATTGAAACTTAAAAACAATCACTATCAGATTATATAATATGCTCGCAGTGCACCCTTTCATCTTTCCTTTTGTCGACTTCAACGCAGTTGTCTTATTTTATTATGTACAACGGCACTTGATCGGCTTGATATATGAAGACATCGCGAGCTTAGAGCTTTTCATTTCCTGATCGCTTCTCCGTACTGTCGACGATCGGTTTTCGTGGTTTACTTTAACTTACGAGTTTGTCAATAACACTCGTTTTTATTAGATTCTTTTTCTTTCACAACTGTCACGATAAAAAACGTATCTCGTTGTCGTTTTTTAGACACATAAACTGCTGGTGGTCCAACGTGAGAGTATTATATTTTACAATACTGAGTCAACATACCTGCTATTGGCTATTATGTTAAATGTAGAGGGCATTTAGTGGTTAGATAATTATTGTTTAACTTAATAACTTTACAATTAAAATAAGTTCGAAATTTCCAGTTAGAAAAACAATACAGTAAGACGAACACGTGTTTATTCGTAATTTTACAACACTGTGCATAAAAACAAAACTGAATTTAATATCGTTTATTCAATTATTTTAAATACAGATACACCTATCTTGGACTCAGAACTAAAAGTTCCTATCTCAATATATTAAATTGTCTAAAACAGTAATAATTTTAAACTTCCAAGTCTAACAATAATGTTATTATCTTCTTTCGTAATGAATGGTTTTTGACTATTGTCACATCTAAAAATTAACAAAGTTGTCTTAAAATTTGTTTTTGTTCAGAAAAAAACGATTATCTAAAAAATATCAGTTAAGAAACAAAATTTATCTATAGATATAGAATATTTTTTGGTAGTTTTAACTTAGCTTCTAAACTTAAAACTTTTTTATTCTGAAATTAATGTAGATATATCTCTATGCAGTAAATAAAATGAATTGAATTGATTTGAAAATGAATTTAATATAGAAGGATTTGCCGGATCGTTAAAACTAAAATAATATGATAGTAATATTATTTATGAAAATCTTTTGTATTTTATTTATTTATTAGCATGATCTTTAAATTATAAAGCATTGAAAACTAAGCTTATAGAAGTACTTGTGTATAAAAATGCTTGTTTTCGAAAAAGTCGATTTAGGAAACCGTTTGCTTCTGAGCTCACGCAATAGATTTATCATTTATGTAATACTATTTTAGCAGAAACATATAAATATAAATATAAACATATAACATAACCTCTAACCAATTCTATACCTAGGCTTGTGTGCTTATGAATAATAGGACACATTTTTTTTACAAAATTCAAATATGGTCAGTCATTATTTGAAAAATGTGAAAATTACGCAATCAGTTTTCATCAGTTTCGAAGGCCTGCAAAATTGTAATTTTTGAAACTATTTAAGTACCTAACTAAATTGTTTAATTTCATTTAAATTTTAAATTTGGTATTACTTTGCAGTTTTATGTTTAAAACATTTGTATTTCAACCATGGCGAAACGATGATATAAGGTTGAAACGTACTTAAATGTATCAGCGAAGCAGCGAACGTTAGTGAAAAGAGTGAAAAGCTATTAAATATTTTTAATAAGATAATATTAGATAATATTGATGGTAATTATATAGAATTCATTCCAATAAAGACGAATTTAATGTACAAATATTTTCATCGAAACACAGTTTTTCCACAGATTAAAGGAACTTGCGAGTTTGAGACCACATTTATAAAAAACTATTGTAATACTTTCATCTGCAAAATCTAATTATAATATGTCATTCAATCATCGGATGGTTTCGCCCAACGATTAAGCGCAGATTAAACGAAACGAGAAAAACAATAGCTTTATTAATAATAATAAATTATTAAACACTATTCTCGGTGAAAACAGAACTTGTAATCTGGCTATTTAAGTAAATTATCGCGGAAATGATGGATCGCTTATAAAATATTATTTCTGTATCGGCTGATGCTTCGCTTAAGTTTTCGATGATCAATTAAAAACAATGAACTTTCAAATTATAACATTGCACAGTAAAACTTCCATTACATAATTTAATAAACTTTAATTTAACGACATTTTCTGCTTAGGTAATGATGTGCATCGTTAAGAACCACAACCAAATTGGAACCAAATTTATGACGTTATTCTACTTGACAAATTTCTCTGCGATACGATACGAATTTTTTTTTTTTTGTTACTCGAAAGGCTTTTTTAATATGAAAGTTTCACTACACTACCGTACAGAGTTTATATATATGGCTACGAATTCAAATCGTAGCACGAGAAATCTAATTATAAATTATAATATTCGGTTACTGCGCACATATTATTATTATCCATCCGCGGAATTTTCACCTAATTATATTATTATAACGTGTGTCAAAATTAGTGTTTTGTTTTGTGTTTAATATAATATTTGCAAATAACAATAATGCAATGATGACGCAGTGTAGATAACATTGTGTTAAATATTGCGAAGAAAGTTTTTAAAAGTTCATCAGCAGTGACATGCGAGTGGTTTTATTCCATCACCAGACGTACAGTTAATATTTTTTAAATATAATAGATTTTCTCCGATTAAAAATTACATTATTATATCTGCTTTACGCTAAAAACGCATTGCGCAATCCGGAAGGAAGATAATTAATTTTATGCGTTTTACGCTTCGGCTGCCAAAGATTAAAAATAAACTTAAATTGGCATTTTTTTATTTCGATACGACGTTCGATGGTCTTAAGAAGTCTTAAACATAAAAAACACAACTGAGTGATACAAGTTGTGTATAACATGTATATAATATTATATTGTATAAGGCCGGACACTGCTCACAGTGAATTGAATTATGTATATGGTCTTGTGCACACAAATCGGCGCAGGGTGTATATACAGATAGTGTATTATTACTTTGAATTTGAAAGCAATGATTGATCGTCATTTCAGAAACATATATCCTGATAGGAGATTGGTTTATTTATAGCGCACTCAAAGTCTCAAACCTAAAGTGATTTAAAATATATATATATATATATATTTCTCGAGATATCTGAAATATAAGTAGTTAAATTAATTTTGAGAATTTTAATGATAATAAGCCAACAGCTAGAAATAAGTATTTTTGAATGAAACATAACTACGAAACATCAACAAAATTCATCGTTGTTTCCGCGGATCATTAAAATTATAGATCAAACTTGGTAAAATTAAAATCAACTTTAAAAAAAAAAGGTGAGGAAGAGGATACTGCTCTGTTATCGAGTAAGATGAATGTGTTAAGTTTTAATTCAATGACATAAAATCATTGAATACGAAAAACGATTCTGAGATAATTGTCTGTCTGTCTACATAACTAAGTGTATTTTAAGATATTATTGCTATTAAAATAATTAATTTTACTATTAATAATAATACTGTATATGTATTCATTTTTGGAGAAAATATTTCATTTAAAAATTTAATTGAGTGTATTAAATATAATAATATGCTTTAAAAATTTGAAGCACACACAAAAATTATTTTTAAATTATAACAAAATAACTAACATTGATATTCTTCATTTTAATATCAAATTTTCTAAATTTGAACTTAAAATGTCTATAAAAATCAACCATATAAATATATATATTTATATTTTTTATTTACACTATTAAATACATACAAAAAACATTGTTTTACATTTTCAATCCTTAAATATAAAAACTGATCATTTTATAAATTTTGAACTACAAAATAATTTATAAATATTTGAGGTTTTGATGAACTTTGGTTAAAATTTGAACTGTAAATGCTTATAAAAAAAGTGTGTTTTTGTATCTATAACATTTTTAAATTGTTTTTATAAAAACTTAAAAGACACGTTGTTCTAAAATTTTAGTCCTTAGCTATAAAAACTGAACATTTTATAATTTTTCAATACAAAACAATTTGCAAATACTCCATATTTTGATGAATTTTAACAAACATTTAAACTTAAAATGCTTATAAAAAAAAATTTTACTTATGTATTTTGAATATTTTTGAACTACTATTATAATGATTTATACAAACCTTTGAATTAATTTTTCATGATTTTTAACCCAACGAAAAATATTTTATCCATATAAATACAAAAAAAAAAAAAATTCAAAAATTTCTAATGCCTACAATTAGCTCAAAAAGTGTTAAAATATTTTTAAAATATAATGGTGTAATTTCAAGTCCTATGGTTATTTATTTTTTAAGTTAAAACAAAATAAGTAAATTTCCCCTGAGAAATCGATGAGATCCAATATCTAATTTCAAACGCTTATAAAAAAATAGCTTGACTTTCTGATAATTTTTTTTTTTTTGTGAAAGGTATGAAAACTTATGGAAATCTTGTGTTGAATTTTTAAATCTTAGATTCAAACAGAAATTTTTTAACGAATTTTTAAATCAAAAAAACTAAAAATTTTTGTGATTTATAAGTATTTCATCAAAATATTAATTTTAGAACTAGTTTTGCGTAAAAATGCTTATTTTTCCTCAATTTGTTTTTTGTTTTTTCGACGCTTTCTAAAACTATTAGGAATTTTTAAAAATAACCTCTCAAAAATATCGACTAGATCCACTTTCCCATCTGAAAAGATACTAATGAAGAAAATTGAAGCATTATTTTGACAATTTATTGTGTACATAGACAGAAAAAAAAACACAACATTGTAAAATCAATACATTCTTCGTCTCCCTCAGAATCTAAAATAATTGTAGTTATGTACATGCTACCATCAATTATGTAAATTAGGCAATAACGTAAATGCCTAGCCAATATCATAAATTCCTATCATTAGTAAATGATATGATCAATGCCTAGGCATTAACTGACAACATAGGCAATATTGTAAAATTAAAATATTTTGTTAACACATTTACAACTATGACCCGGAAATTTCCTGAATGTCTAATACTGATAGAAAATAATGATAATTTTGTTTAACGAAATATTTAAATCAGGTCAGAAATTTATAAATACCAGATAAATTATACATAATTATTTATTTTCACTATTTTATGTATTGTGACAATTTGAATTGCATAAAACATTACTTTTTTTTACAAGCACATATATTAGTTTTGCAGCCTGTTTTACAAATACATCTACTATAGCTTTGTGATCTTGCGATTCCATAGACAACAGCCTCACGAACGGTAACTTCTTTTTCTCCGGCAGTCGCGATTATCTTTTCATAGTTTAATATATTTTCAGGACACGGAACCAATTGTGATCTAGTGAACCTATGTTTTAGCATACCATACTTCGTATCTACATAGTAACTTTAATATTATTATTAATTTATTTTAACAATTAATTTTTATTAAACTTACATAATTTATATATTATAACAACTTCATATACAACAATGACCGCCAAAAGATTAAGAGGTGAGCCACGTGCTCTATCCACATCAGGTATAGGCTCTCTTACAGTAGTTCCTAATTGAAGTTCTGTCAACTTATTAATAGAATACTTCATCATTTTTTGTGCCTGCTTTTGAAGGTTAGTTAGAGCCCCTTGTCTATGATTATTAATTTGATCTTTGGTCGAATTTAAGATATTACTGACTTTTGATTTCTTATTAAATTCTAAAAATCGATGTCAAAACGTCAAACAAAACGTTTACAATAATTTTCACTGAATGTGAAGTGAACATGAACTGTGAACAAACAAATAGGTTGACTTTAAATGTAATTACTATAGATGGGATACTAGGAACATGTTATGCAATGTGATAGTAAGTGCGCGTGTTACAATATTTGTACAGATATATTATAGTATATTATAACAGATAAGTTATCGCGATTTATATTGTATATGTACCTGCTATATAGATACCAGATGTATCCGATAGATCGATCTTTTACATAATAGGTACCTAATATACGATCATCGACATATTAGAACCGAGAAATACGTTATTGTTAGTATTGATTATACCTAGATAAAACAATAAATCGATTTTACAACAAAAGGCCATTTCTAATCCGACAAACAAATATGTGATTTAATATTTTTATCAATTATGTCTGAAACAGCCCGGAATTATTGTCATAACCTAGGAAATATTTCTAAATGCATCATTGCCTAATAATAATGGACATTAACGATATTTCTTAGTCGATATTGTATACTGTCTAATTTGATCCGAAATATCGTTATTGACTAGTCATTAACATTTATTCCTTAACTTACGTCTTTGCCAGTAATATAAACACATATTATGTATTATTATAGTTGATACAACTATCGTAATATAATTTCTGAATATAAATTTAAAATAAGTTGTTAGTCTGTTATTTAAATTCAAAAAAAAAAACAATAGTACTACTTTAAATAATAAATTCGTAATATTTCTTGAAATTATTATTAAATGTCGTGTCATAAGTAAAAGTTTTATCATTAAAAAAAAAAAGTTGCAAAAGTATTGTATTTTAATTAAAACGTTATAGATGTGTGCATGCATTATTATAGTAGTTGACCTAGTCCTGAAGTCTTGCATGTAAACACCGCTGTAATAGGCTTATAAAAATATTATGCTATAAAATATAAGCTGTCTAAAAATATACTGCAGTGATGCATTTCGTATAAACTTTGCATTTTCTCGTCACACCACTCTCCCTCTGTTATGACAGCGTTATAATTTTATTTCTTATTATCTTCTCTCGCCTGCCAACGAAAATATTTGTTTTGCGCCCAACTAGGAGCAGACGACGACAACACCCTCGCCAATTGGTCACGTGCGTCGTAACCGAATACAATATTATATTATATACACTCACCACCATCAATCGTTCTGCCGCCAAATCAAAATTGTTAATATTTACCGCAGTCGTATGGCTGCAGGAGGGTATTAAACATTACACCAGTCGTATGCCATAATACACTTGCACATTGTATAGTGTATAATGCGCACGTGCTGGACCGGATAAAAGGGGAGGCAAAATTATGTACAACTTCGCCTGGAACTCGAAAATTATAGAACATTATGATACCCAACGCATTTTGAAAACAGAAAAAATTAATATTCGTTTTCTATATATTGCGCAATTCTTTCGTTCGTATAATATACCGTCAGTATAATAATATTATTGATATCGCATCATTTAATGTTTATCGTTTTATAATGGTAGTACGGCATTGACGGAAATACAAATTATTACAACGAATAAATACCGAATTAAGTTAACAAATAGACGAATACCTTTGGCCATAGTTGTAACAAATATTCAAATTCAATTTAATTTTCGTTTACGAGTTAAATATAATATTATATTGCGTATGTATGATTATTTGTGTAAAATACTACAGTTGTTGAAAATATTAACAATTTTGTTTTTATTACGATAAAAATGAACTCATTATAATTATATATTTTATAATATAGCTTATTGCCATTAAAACAGCATTTAACTAATCAATAATTGCTTGTTTATAAAATCTACCCATGGTACCTACATTTTATGAATATCAAACGATGGTTTAGTTGATATATGGCTGGATAATTTAATTTAATTTACATAAACACATTTTGAATATTTTAAGTGCATATTTTAACGGCAATAAGTATATAATTGCATGTATGTATAATAATATGTACTTTTTTAATGCAATTTATGGCAGGCCCTAATAATATCATTCGCACCGACACTGCACATCTATTAAAGACTGAATATATGACACGTCACAACAGACATCGATATGAGCTTAAAATCGTCGGAAAACACTGTTTGAAAATAGTTCGATCATTTTTTTTTTCATCTCTGGCTGTCTACGCGCTAAATAAAGTGATTTCCGATTTGTTATGGCTCCGAATCTATACTATAATGACATCGAGATTATAGGTTATGTCATAACTGTCGGTTCTGTCATCACTGCTCTACTCGAGTAATTTTTAAGCCATTCAATAAAATAAATGACGTTCCCAGCTGGTATGATATTGTTGAATAATTGCCAAAAGGCAATTGTTATTTATTATTATTATTATTATTATTATTATTATTATTATTATTATTATTATTATTATTATTATTTATTATTTTATTGTTATTTATTAATTATTTATTATTATTTATTATTTATTTATTATTTTTTTTTATTTATTTATTTATTTTTTTTTTATTATTTTCACCCAAAAAATACAAACTTTGATCTTCTTTTCAGTATTTCTTTATATTTTTAAGATACCGTCTACGACAGTGTTTCTCAAACTATAAGTAGCGAGATATTTATAAATGAACTTAAAACTTAAAGCATTATAAATCCTGAAAACTGCTATGTTATTTCTATAATTGTGTTTGTTCAATCAACGAGTATTGTTGGTACGTCGTTATCGAAGATTTTAATTATTACAACTATTTTTTCATTCTATAAGACCATAAGTAAGGTCTACTAATCGTAAAAGATTTTTGGAGAGGAAATTTGGATTGCGGTCCTAAAAAGACACTAGTTTACAACTGGCACATAGTTAGTTGTTTTTCTAGATAAATTTAAATTGAGATTTTCGCCCGACTCTTGTTATATCGATGTCTGGCTAGCAGGCACGTCGAGTTGAGAAAAATAAATGGAATTCGATGCGTAGAACAGTTCGTGTTTAAATTTAAGACCTTTCGCTCGTACAAATCGTTACGAATCTACTACTAAAATCTTAGTACGGTCAAAAAGTCGTTTAATTCTATAGGTGATGGCTGTACAGTCGACACTGTTAATGCCATCACACGCTCACACACGGTGCACGAGTGGACAGTAAAGATGATTACCGATGAAATTGAAAACTTAAGTTTTCAATCGAATTCTTTTTTTAAATTATGTATACATGTTACATTGGAATAATTGTCGCTGTAAATATGTCTGCACATCATATATATATATTTTTGTATATATATATATATATATATACAATGTTCTGTATAGTTTTTCATTCTTGTAGATAACTATACTTATATACATAAACCGAAATTTTACACAATGGCCGACACAGAAAGTACCAAGTGAAAAAAGTATGATATGACTTTTTGCGATTTAATGAAGTTTATTGACATACTTTATAATGTTATTTAGATAATCGATTATTAAAATTAAAAAAAGTTGGTAAGTGGGTACCGCTTTGCTATACACTTATAAAATCTATTGGAGACTTATACTCAACTTTTTCTTAATTTTCACTTACAACAAGTTATGAAGAATTTTGTGATAAATTTTAAAATTTTTTAACCGATTGAAAAAAATTTTATTGATAATAATATAAAAAAATAAAAAAAAAGCCCTAAAATGTATTATGCCTATAAATAGCTTAAAATAAATCAAAATAAATTGAAAATCTTGTTGTGTATAAAAATGGCTTATATAAACATTTTGTGAAAATTTTCTCTATGTACTGTGATTACTTTTGGTGTTATACTAAAAACAAAATCTATTTTCTCAGAAATTGGCTTCGCGTAAAAATTCCCGTTTTTCTCTTAAATTTTTTGTTGTTTTTCCCTATGCGTTTGAAAACCATAATGATTTTTTTACTTTTAACTCCTCCCCTTCCAAAAGTACTAACTAGATTCACTTTTTTACTGGAAAATGTGCTGATGAAGAAAATCGGAGCACTTTTACTACCCTAAAACTTGATGAAAGACACAAAAAATAAAAAAAAAACACAACATTGTAAAATCAATACATTCATCGCTCCGCTCAGAATCTAAAACTGAATTACATTTATTAAAGTATTATTCTTGCGTTTAATGCTTATTTATTTTTACATATGTTATCATTATGGAATATTTAGAATTGTATAAAATTCCTGCAGCTTGAAACTTGCATCTCATGTGTCATAAGTATAACAGCGATCATACCCTCGAGCTCTCTAGACTGAAAAACAGTCTATAGTTACTTCTCTTAGTGACGACTGAATTTCGGCCGGTAAATCATCAATACTAATAAACTCCTTGCAATTGATTTATATCGTGATAATGTTGTAGTTTACCTTTAGTGTATTCACGATTAAAAAAAAATGGTTACTCTGCAACGAATCTTAATAAGCGTCTACCGAAATGAATCGCTATTAATCAATACAGGTGGAAATTTGCAGCACTAGTGCTTGTTTGTTATTGTGACTATATATGCAATGCAAAATGTGTGAGAAATTGTAGTTATGGATAAATCAATATTACATGCAAGCGCTAATTCAGAAATGTCCAACTGTTTATAGCGATTCATTTCGATAGACATATTTTGTATATGGGAAGCATGGCTCGATGGGCAACCACATTATCTATAGCCGTGGTTTTGCTTAATTTGCAGTTGATAAATATAATATTATATTGCTTACACCAGTTCAAACATTGTAGGTAACAATGACCAGGCATTAAATTACAGTGACATAGTCCATATAGGAAAATCATATTTATAATTCACTTTGTCCAAATATTACGTTCATTATGTAATACTGTAAAATGTAAAGAAAGAAAAAATAAAATAATAAAAAGGAACATGATAAAATTTATTTTGTTAAATTAAAGTTTAATGGGAGAAGCTGCGGTTAATGGTTTTCTACAATATTACATTATTTGTCGAAGAGGTTTCGGTACTGTACATTCAAAAATTAATCGAGGTAATTTCATAAAATATTTAGAATCGAAGTAAAACCAGCGAATTTTCGAAATTGTTTAAATTAGTTTATTGAGTAATATATATCACATAATATTTATTATATATGTAATAGGTTGTACAACCTTCACCGATTACTGAATTAGATACTGTATTCCAGTTCAGTTATTTAAAGTCAAGCATTAATATGATAAATAATACTTCAATTAAAGCAGTATTTAAATTATAAATTTGTTATGAAATAAATTATATATTAA
Source organism: Pentalonia nigronervosa (assembly GCA_014851325.1). Taxonomy (NCBI): domain Eukaryota; kingdom Metazoa; phylum Arthropoda; class Insecta; order Hemiptera; family Aphididae; genus Pentalonia; species Pentalonia nigronervosa. The sequence goes on from JACXSJ010003050.1 coordinate 24,354, forward strand.
ACAGTAAAATGCATCGAAATTTATATTTTAAATATTGTAACTTACTGATGGTATGCGGAATCGCATTTTAACGCATATTATTTCAATTTCGTATATAATGCCTAGGAATCATATACTATTTTTTCACTTGAACCGTTACATATTATATCAAATCTATTGTTATTATGTTTATTATATACCACGGCAATGATCCTCTTATCCTTTCCACCATCGGTGTGTTGATAAATACGATATTCTCGATACAGTCAAAAAATCACTTAGTTAGAAAGCGTCTCGTATCTGCAACGGTGCCGTGTTGTTAAAATATGTGAGTTTTACGCATGTATTAATGTATTTTTACCATTCAAAAAAGAAAGAAAGAAAAACAAGTTGAATCCCCGAGGGAACTTGATGTGATCCATCAATCGTACCCCACCCCCCAAAAATATGGCGTCACGACATCATAATGCATACATTATTTTTACAATATTACACCAGTCATTTTAATTTTATACATAAGTGCAATAATAATAAAAGCACTAGCTACACACTCGATTTTTTAATGTATATGCCAAAAAACACTAAATTACAATTATCTAATTGTGCGGCAAAACAAGAATATTATTATTATTGATGGTTGTGGCTGCACGATGTCAATTTCCGAAAAGAATTTCGTCTCTAATTTTGCAAATTGCTTTGCCGCTATTCGATGATAATATTGCTGCTAAGTTCCGGCTCAACCATTTATAAAATATTGTTGTTGATTCTGATTTCGGTTTCGGTTATTAAAATATCAGGGTAAAGGGTTACGGATCTAGTGTTAGTAATTACCGGTTCACCTAATTACAGGTACAAATTGGTTTTCTAGAACGGAAAGAAGATAATTAATAAGATTTAACTATCTTAGAGATAAGAAACAAAATAAATAGTGTAATTATTAATATGTGGAAGTAATTACTGCAGTTCGTACCAACAATCAGTGCACAATAATGCTCATTAATCCTAACTCAATATTTAATTTTAAATATTAAAATATTTTGTTTTTCAAAATAATATACCTAGGGATAAAATCAATAAAATAAAATTCAATTATACCACATTCCAATCGAGGATACTTTTTGATTAATTTTGGTATACCCTAAAAAAATGATTCCGTAAGGTTCCAATTTCTAAATTGCCAGAATTTTCCAAGACATGTGTTTTCTACAACGTATAAAGCATAATAGTCTTATATATGAGGTTATAATATTTAAGTCATATTTTTCAATATCTCTACACAATGTTGATTTTTTTCATACATATATTATATGTAAGCACAATAATGGTCTTAGGTTGATTTTCTATGACAAAAAATATGAATTTATGGCATCAATTTTAAGTGCAAATTATAAATTTATTGCAACACATTTCCGTGTTATCCTCCATTAACCTAGTGGCAAAGTAAGCCATGTGAGAGATGTGATAGATAACAAAATATGTTGAAAATGATATATATTCACAGCTCATAGGGTGAAAATAACAATTTTTTGGAGTAATTTTTATAACATGGAGAAATGTATTAAGTAATAATCATGTATGGAGAAATGAGAAAAGTGATAATGATATCAGCTGGATAAATTATTGTTTTCTTATAATCCTAATGGCTAGACAAACAATACTCAATATCTAAAAACGATTTTTTTTTAATTTGTACAAATGTACATAATATCATTGTGTACGGTTTTTTACTATTGTTGTTGGCACTAGGGAAACATAGTTACCTATTCAGTAAACATATTTTTTCGGTGAAATTGTTAAAAATAATTATTTTGGGAAACGATTTTAGGTGGTCAGGTAATTTTGTTAGGGTGTAAAAATATAATTACATTTAACTATCGTCGTTTGAATAAGTTATATGTTGTTTTTAATTCAGTGTGATAAATAATTAAAGTTATACAATAGGCATATTATACTGATTTACTCTAGGAGTCAGTTGCATATGTCACAAAGCGCATCTTGTATTATTGTATGTATTAGGGGAACTGTGAAGATAATCAGTCACGTAAGGTAATTAGTATTTGAAGGTAAAAATTATAGGTTATATTTTAATTTTAATACCTATTGATAAAGTAAAAAAAAAAATCATGAATCGGCTGGTTTCAATTTTTATGTAGGTAGGCGGGTGTGTAACTTTAATATTTACTCTTATAGATAAAATGTTCGTGACGACACTGAACCTAGTTACTCATTTAGCGTGACGAATCGTGCAAAAAATCTCGCAAATTTTCTTGGTAAACCCTTAGCCATAAAACATTATTATATATTATTATAGGTACTATGAGTAATTATCAAGTAGGTACTCGCGATTTAGGTAAAGGTACAGTGTGCGGCCGAATACGTGACAACGATCTAACGAAACACCTGCGGCACTAATGCAATTTGTTGTGTTATTGCGTATGTTGACCAGCACGAACCAAGTTTCTATAGCTCGAGGGGTGAAAATAACATTTTCGGAAGTAATTTTACTATATATATTACGTAGAACCCGAATTGACCACCGCATATACAGCACATGAATAGTTGGGGAAAGATATAAAAAAAAAGGGCGTTGGTTGTACTTGCGGCAGTTATCGTCTAACCACCTCCCTCCCACCAAGTAAAACGGCGAGGGAAATACATTTTTTCTTTAGAAGTATTTTATATGTACTTCAAACAAATCGGTTTTTTTTTTATTTCATCGATGGTTATTGGAGAAAAATTAATATTATTGACGATAACCGAAATATTTCGAAAAATACCCACGTGAGTCAGACCATTTTGATCCTGATCGATAAATGTATTGAATTTTCAATGATGTGTGTGCATTTTTTTTTTTTTTTTACGTCACCTTTCGAAGCAAAAATACTTCTACTGCTTTTCTACTTCAACATCTTTTCTGGTAGGAAAATTAATCTATTTTGTACTTTAGAGTGGTCAAAAGTGAAAAATTCATAGTAGTTTACCAAAACGTCGGGAAAAAGCAAAACAAAAACACACATTTTCCCACTTTTTATTTTTCACCAAATCAATTTTAGACATTTTGGTTGTGTTTTATTTATGGAATTCAGTTGGTTTTAATTAAAAAACCATAAAATAGGTTGGGGTGAGTAATTCATTGTTTAGGTATTTTATTATAAACGTCAATTCATTTTCCAAAAAGTTTTTGTGTGTTTTTGAAAAGACTGTATATAATAAACAATATAAAACTTTGAATATTATATATTATTTTCTTTTGGTTTTAGTTAAACAAATTGTTAAATGTATCTATATATTAATTTATATTAATACATTTAAGCCGATTAAAAAATGTAAATAACTCGTGATATGTAATATGCATAAAAGTGGAGTCGTATTAAAATATAATGTATATTATATTGTAGTATTGTACACAATATAACTGACCAGTCACGAACAACTTATAAAAAAAAAAATAGTTCAACTAAAAATTATATGGTTTATCGCCTTAATTTGGTTAGTGTTTATGTACCTAAATATTTCATGAAAAAAAACAATTTCATTTTATATACTTTAATGCAAACATATATAGATTAGCATGCTCTGCTTTTTAATTATGATTATTCTAAACGATTTATAAATTTATTATTTCAAATTTTAAAAGGCGTGTATGTATTATCTTCGAGAAATTTTCAATTAATAGACAACCATTATTTTTATCATTATTTTTATAATTTGTATACATAAATATAATTATAAAATTACTATATGATTTGAATTGACTTTTAATCGATACTATATTATGAAACCTACAATGAATTAATATATTTTTATATTTCATTGTCTCGCAGATACATTTTTTGAAATTTTTTCGAGACATTAAATACAAATCAATTAACTATTATCTGTCCTCGGAAAACCAGTACTACTAAAATTGTTATTATGAATTTCACCTTTCACTTTCCAGTCAGTTTTATATTTCGGTTCTCTACGGTTAAATTAGTCAAATTTCCGGAAAACTCGTGTGAAGTCTCTTTAAAAAAAATATTTATATACAATAAATATTATTTTATTATACAGACGTACGGCGGAGACCAAGGGTGTCTAAATTCTCTCAAATTACCAGGGGGTGGTAAATACGCACACTACATGCTCTGGGAACTCGGTTATCCGGGGCGTTGTCAGTGCAAAAAGGGTGAAGATGGGGTTGGTACGATGCACATAAGCCGGGTAAAGGTTAACTAGCTTACCCCGAGTGATTTGCTCATACGATCTTGTACCAGAATCCGTGGGTTCTATCGCACATAGCTATAACATAATTTTATACCAAATATAACACAAGTATCACACAAAACGGTTATTTAATTATTAACCGTTGATAATTTTTATAAATCTTCAACGATTTTTTTGTTTATATTTCGTAATTAGGCGATTTGATCCTGTCAGTATTTTCTACTAGACTTGTATTATTCCTATTGCAGTACTGATTATCCTAGTCACTGGTTAAACTCCTTTAAGTTAGTCATAAAATTCACTTGAAAACAACTTTCTACTTTTTACTAAACCCTTCTATGTTAGATATTTAAATTATGAATACTATAATTTTAAAAAGTTAATTAAAAAATATAAAAAAGCCATTTCTCATGACGAATGTATTCAAATAACTTTTTAGAAATGTTATCGACTAAATATGTTAGTTAATACGATTGGCAAAAAATAAATACTCGATAAGGTATAGGTCTTATTGATAATAATATACATGGTGTTCACGCCGTAACAACGAATATATTTTTTTTTTGTTATGGTCAAAAATATTAACCTTTTGTCAATTGTATTGACTAAACTATTTTTTCAATAACATTTCTGAAAACATATATGAATACATTCATCATGAAAAAATGTCTTTTTTTAATTTTATAACTAAATTTTTCACTTCAATATTATAAACATTTTTAAATTTTTAATATTCAAAATTTAACTACCTAATATTGATCGATTTAAAGAGTTTATGTTATTTTCAAGGAAGTGGAAAAGTCGCTTTCAAATAACCCGCTTGACGAATTCGTATAATATGTTATAAACAATTTTATCCGATGATTAGGAATTAGAATATATGGTATAATTGGTACAATTGACATAATACGGTCTATTTTGCTAAAAAGCACAGATGGGATCGAATCCCCTTAATGCAATTTGTCATTTCTACTGTATATGTAGTAACATAATGGTTGCTGACTCCCTAGCTGGTTCATAGCATTTGCAGTCAACATATAATCAAGAAAACACCACACTGGCAAAGAAGATGGTAGAATTTGTATTAATAAAAAATATTGGAATGAAAATTAAATGAAACAAATAAAACCGTTAAATTTAAATAACTAGGGGAGGTTTATTATTGTTTGTGGAGAAAACCAACTGGCGTTAAACTCCAATGGAATTAAAAATTAATATAAAAAAACAACAGGTCGACGAGGACTTATTAGTTATTAGGTGGCCCTTTAACAATAATACAAATATAGACATGAAAGAACCTCAAGAGGGGACGTCGATCCTATGAACTCGATTGGATAATTACCAAAAAAATGTGTACACACACATATACTATACCAAAGCCGACCTAAGTGTATGAATAAATAATAACATACTATTGTAACCCGTTCAGTCCATCTTGGTACTCATAACAACTTTTACGATTTAAAAAAAATAAACTGTGGTACGAAAACAATATAAAATTGAAAAAAAATACCATAATCCTACAGACTATAAAATATAAAGCAAGAGATTATTATATTTATTTAAATATAATGTAGTTTACAGACAACTGCTTTGTTTTTTTTTTTTTTTATCTTAACGGTACCTACTTGATGTGTCCACTTCGCATTTTGCCCCGTCACGAGAAACCTCGGCACTAGAGGGATTTATTGGGTGTCTTCATTTTAACAACACAGATGTGTAAAAATTATAAAATTATAGTGACAAGGGAGATATTTGGTTTTAGTCGGTGTATAGGGTGCAGGAATAATATGAAAAAATAGTCCAGTGACGAAATCGCAACGTCGCGGAGAGCCATTACAAAAACGGTAGGTATTGATGCAGAAAAATTGAGGAAGTAATAATTGGCCAACATTCGACGGATGGTTAGGTTAGGTTATATAATCCACTAAAATTATCACTGAGTTTGCCTACTCAAACTTTAAACACAATACTAGGTGACATCGGGTATAGATGGGCTAATGCATGAAATTACGTTACAAAATTTTCATAAATCAATATTTTTAACTACAATCCGTAAACTAAATACAAGTACAAAATCGTATCGGACACCGTTTAAAAAGATACGTATAAGAAAATTTTCGATTTATCAATGTTCGGTACCGACTCTGGCGGCGACAATGTTTATTTTTGTCGTGGGTTTCCGCCGATAAGGCACCGAATGTTCTCGAAGAGAACTCCACCCCCCGTCGCCGGATCATGTAAACCGGCTTTCGCCGCCGGCAAAGGCCTACCGCTTAGATGCGATCAGTGTGTACGAATCATTGTCGTCGGTTCGATTGTGTGCGATCGGTGTCACTTAAGTTTTGTGCCGATCCATATTAATATTGCTGTCGTTGCCGCGGTATATAATTTATATGTAAAATATTTCGCGCTGCGTTGCCGTATCCGTGATTGCAACGAGCAGCTTCTATTAATTTATATTCGTTGTTTAGTCTTTGAAGCACACGCGGGTGCCTATAAGAACAACGATCGAGTCGGTGG
>JACXSJ010003051.1:0-31004 GCA_014851325.1 Pentalonia nigronervosa
TCGAATTATAGAGATCCGTGAAAAAAAAATTCGAATTGTAGAGTGTGCCTCACCGACAGACATTTCGAATTATCGAGGGGACCGGAATACATGTATTTTTTTCTAATTATAGAGGTTTTCTCAGGGGACTTAGCGTTTAGTTCGATTTATGGAGTTTTTCGAATTATCGAGGTTCGAATTATCGAGTGACTACTGTATTTTGGTGAAAATCAATGGAGTGAAATGTTCTCAAATACACGTTTTAACATTTACAAACACAAAATTATATTTCGTACTTTTCCTTCATAAACAATTACTTGCATTGATATAAATAAATAAACCTTATGCTCAAGATATAAGATCAGTATTTAATGGCTAATATGTTTTATGGCCTTCTATAAGATGTCATATTAATGATTTTATGTTTAACTTAAAAGAGAATTTTTTTTATCCGTCCCTGCGTATCTTCCATCACTTTTGCCTGTTCGGTTACGATCGTCAAATTTTCGGCTGGTGGTCGGCAACGACTCACTTGTGGCCTGCCTTTGGGTGATAAGAAGTAGAAGGAAATTTAGCCTCTGTGGCCCGTCCTATCGTGATTGTCAGTTGGATTTGCAAAACGAGTTTTTTTTCCGGCAGACCGTAGTATATAATCATAATTTTTATTTTCCTTCAGACAAAAATTATTAGAAAATAATAATTGTACACAAATGACCAGACTTCATGTATAAGCGATTGTTGCAATCAGAAATTAAAAATTCTAAAATATGGTTGTGTCGATTGTACAGCATCCGAATTTATTGTTGTAATTGTACCCACAATTGTTGTTAGGAAGGAGTAGAAATTGATAAAAAAAAATATAACAGTTATTTTAGTTTTTAATTAAAAAAATATTATTTATAGAGGCTTGAAATGTAAAGCTATTAAGTAGGATTATTATTATTTTTCATGCATAATACAATTTTTGAAAATATTAATACTAATTTTAAGCTATTTTAAGCTATTTATACCACAGACCGATGTACACAGCAGTCTTACGGTACGTCACCACGTCGCTAATGACTTATATAACAGTTAACGGTTACCTAGTAATATTACGAGGGGCGTTTCAAAAGTCATTGCCACGCCTCTGTAACTCCACGCCTAATTGAGATAAAAATTTGAAAAAAATACGAGATGATTCCTGAGGAAATTATTTATTTTTCGACATATTCACCACTAATGTTTAAATATTTGTCGTATTTAGTAACCAATTTTTTGATGCCGGTGAAGTAGCTCTCTGCGTCCAAATTTTCCAACCAAGTTGTGACGACGGTTTTCAACTCTTCATCGTTGGTGCATTGTTGAGTGCTAAGGAATGCCTTCAGCCGGGGGAAGAGGTGAAAATCTGATGGGGCCAAGTCAGGGGTGTACGGGGGATGCTCGAAAATCTCCCATTTGAACTTTTAAAGGTGTGCAGAGGTGGCACGAGACGAATGCGGCCGCGGCATTATCGTGGAAAAGGATCGGTTTACGCGGCCAGCTTTAAATCGCTCTACCCATGATGGAACGGTTCGGGAAGACATTACAGAGTCACCATACACTTTTTTTAGTCGATCGTGAATGTTTTTGGCCGAACAATTCTCTGCGGCGAGAAAACGAATCACTCCGCGTAGCTCGCAAGAACCGGACGCCAACTCGAGCGGCAATTCCATTACAAACAACAACTGACAAAAAACTATTCAACGTATAGAACTGAAACTTCGCACACAAACTCGTACAACACTACTGATTACAAAACGTGCTCGTTCGTTGCGCTACGTACGATACAACTACAGTTACAGAGGCGTGGCAATGACTTTTGAAACGCCCCTCGTATAAATATTATAGGTATAATGTAATATGTGAATTTTATTGAAATAAAAATTCAATTTACCGTATTACTGATGGAAAAATAAATTACTAATAGGAATTTAAATATATAATAAAATATTTTTAGAATTATAAACTGTCTCTGCTCAAAATCATCGTTTGTTGTAAACATGTCAATTCATCGTTGAATTCAAATTTAACACAATAAATATTCTGACTTTTATAATTTAGTGATGATGAACGATCGACACTAACAATATAAAACAGAGGAATTTCTCGGTTTTTCAAATTTTTAATTTAATTACAAAGTGTCTGACATGGTTCTTATTATTGTACCGAGTCTTCTCCTACTGCCCACGCAATACCGTACGCTGCCGAAACACGACGTATGACCAATAATAATAGAAGAATGGATAGGCCATACCTCTATTAACAAAATAAAGGGTCGCGGTCCGAAATTTGGACGAGAGATCGACTGTTTTTTTTTCACCGTACTCGCTGCAGCAAGGAATTTTGTCATTAATTTTATTTGCCATATAGTTGATGAGATCCCTCGAAACCTCAAAATATCAAAATATTCATTCTCGTGTTATAAATTCTGGTGATCTATCCATTCTTATATTATCTGTGCGTATGATGGCACCACGAATTAAGATATTATAAAGGATGCACAACATAGATATGTACGATAAACTAGATAGCCAACTAATGCTATATCTAACAAATGTATTTAGTTGAAGTAGACGGCAACCATTTAACTTGAGACCACAGATATGCACAATATAAATATATATGAGTTTTTAGAATGACTTATAGAACTTTTTGCTGTGGTGGCGTTCAATGAACTAATACCATACTACTATTAACCAAGAATAGTTTTGTATGTGCCTTAAAGATGTAGGTTACATGATGTTATTTACGCATTAATTAATTAATATACGAAATATATTATAATAAATACTATACATACTAGTGTGTTGGTCAACGATATAATTTTTAATATCGATATCGTTTTTTTTGTCGATATATTGATGTATAAGTGTATTTGTACATTATTATATTATAATTATCATCTAATGACCATTGTTGCCGCGGGTTCAATAAAAGAAAAACTTCTTATGTTTGGAATAATTATATTTGTTATCAACCGAAATATTTTTAATTAAATTTTGAATAGATAAATATCATTAGCATTTAAATATTATATTAATTATAACTTATAATTTAATTGAAATGATTTTCAGAATACATTTTCAAAAAATATTCTAAGTATATTATATAACAGAAAAATAGGTTATTATGAATCCTCCAACTCGATGATCAAATCTGAGTTTTCATTATCTGTTAATAAATATGTATTTCATGATATTAAATCATAATAATCATATCATTGTTGAAGCAAATGAATCTAATAGATAACTATAATAAAAACATGAATCATGAACGTATATACAAGGTATTTGGGGAGGGTATGATATGGGGATATGAGGGACATGACCTTTTTTTTTTATATATTATATTTTTCTTTGATGGCTTATTTAATAAGGATGTGGCGACACTACCCTGCGACTTATCTTAGAAATATAAATATTTATTCTCCCTTCCTAATTAAAACTTCTATCTACACATCTGACACGAATACCTACATATTTTACAAAATAATTTGCAAAAAATGTATACACAAATTAAGAAGAATAAACTATTATACTGATTAGAATCACTAATAGAATATATTCATAAGGTTATATTATTAGTATTATTTATTGTTTAGAAATATACATTTTTTTATTAAATTTATTTCTGAAACTACAATTGTACAAGACTTTGTTATTGTTTTGTTTAAAACCCTCTCCTTACTGACGGGATGGAATTTTTAACTTTACTACAGAAAAAAAATATAAAATATAAAATTAAATAAAATATTTTTTTGGAACTGATAATAATCGACGGAAATTTGTAGTCTTAAATAGTTTGTAAAAAAATATCATGGCGGAAAAATATATCATATCATTTCATATTTATCATAGACATTATCCGTTTGTGATTCTTTGTTTTTGGTTGATCTTATGTTTAGAAATTAGCAATTTATTTTCAATTTAAGTATGTAGATTTTAGATTTTTATTAATGTTATCGTGTAAGCTATATAATTTATCAATTTTTAGAATATCTTATAATTATTATTTATTTTTTTGTTATGTATCTAAATTACATTATTAAAGTGGTCGGACTAAAATATTTCGTTAGGATATTACGTTTTTTTATTTTAATTTTATAGAAGTATAGGAGAGTAGAAAAACAAGGTTATTAACTATACAAACATAAAAATTACGAAACTCTTCTGCTCAAAAATCAAAAAATATGAAAATATGAATTTTGTCGTGTTGAAGGACGTAAGAACTATGGCAATAGAGGTGTATATTGATATTGATATAAATCTTATTAATTATAAAAATCATTGTTTAACTATTATTTAAAAATCATAGGTAAATGTAAAATGAAATATAATAAAAATATTTTGGTGTTTAGATAGAAAATAAAAATTTAATTGTGAAAAAATTCTACTTTTCAATCTCTTACAAACTTTGGTTAAACTCCTATTTTATTTTATCGATAGTAACATCTACTTTGTTTGAAATTGATTTCATGTTTTATCCATTTAATATATGTTTTTGTTAAACCAAAACCTTAATTCATCAAAATTTTATTTTACACATCGTTTTTGAATTTACACTCACCTAGTAATTCTTGCATTTGTATCTTCCATAAAGGTTTAGACATTGGGATGTATCCTTGACATATATAAATATATTTATATCAAAATTAAATAAATTATAAATTAAAAATAATTGTTCTGTTAATAATGTTGATGTGTTGATGAAAGTACACGATTAAACCTAATTGGTTACTGATTGGTTATTTAACCAAAACAAAATCATGTAACCATATAATTTTCGGTTCTATGTTAGTATGTACGGATGAACATTAAAAATTCAAAACGCGGAATTTTTTGTTATAGTTTATATATATCACCTGTATATATACAGGGTGATTTGTTCAGCGCAAAATATTCATTATCTCAAAAAGTATTCACTTTTTTCCAATTTTTTTCAAAATTTAAGATCTACGCTGTTCTAGAATTATGTAATTGTCTAATATTTTTCACGCTTATATTTATTAGATAAACCACCACTAACTTTTGATTTTCAAATGGTAACTCATACTAAAAATGTCATAATTTATTAAGGTTTTTTTCTTATGAATTATCATGTTCAAATTTTCATTTTTCGTTTATCCGTTGACGAGATTTAACTCCTCAAAATTGGGTGGTTTTGGGAGGTGTTTGTGTAAATGCGTTATACCTAGTCTGCAGATACCGCAACAATTAGGATTTGTATGCCCTAGGTAAAATACATTACATTTTTCAGATCAATTTAGCAAGTACTGTAAACTTAAGTCGTGCCCCTAAACGTATTTTATAATGTCCATTTGGCAGAGTTCGCGCAGATCGCTTCACTGAAGGTGTTTGCGGCACTGGTCATAATAATACTTATCAATTACAAAGGCCAGAAACTATAAGTAATAAATTTGATATCGTTCAACCACAAGATATATCGGTGATAACTGATAATCGTTGTACCTACTCACTACAATAACGGTATCGAATTTATTACTTCTGGACTTTATAAGCGATACCATGACTATTGACCAGTGACATTATTAGCGCGGAGGAGAATTGTGGAACATAAATGGGGTAATATAAAATACCCCTAAATGGGGTATTTTGGGGCATAACTTAAGCTTACATACTAATACTAATAGCTTACATACTACTTTTATACTAACTGAATTAATTTGAAAAGTGTATTATCTTTTATGATGAAGCACAAAAATTTCAATTGCTGCGGCCTGAGGTACTGACTAGATATATTACATTTACACATATATGCCTCTTAAAACCGCTCAACTTTGAGGAGCTCTATCTCGTCAATGAATTAACGAAAATGAAAATTTAAACGTGATAATTCATAAGAAAAAAAGCTTTACTAAATTATGACATTTTTAGTGTGAGTTGCCATTTGAAAATCAAAAGTTGATGGTGGTTTATCTTATAAATAAAAAGATGAAAAATATTAAACAATTTTAGATCTAAAATTAAAAAAAAAAAATTATAAAAAAAAGTGAATACTTTTTGAGATAATGAGTGTTTTATGCTGAACGAATCACCCTGTATATAAATATAAATAGTATATAGTGTAAACACGCCTGAATTCATGATAAATCATATTAAAAAAGTTATAATGTTTTACACAATTTTAACTAAATGAATATCAAAATTCATCAAAGATTTTGACTAGGTATATTATGTAGGTATTAACCATACTTACTATATTATTTATAATGACTTGTTTATACAATAAACATTTTTATTTGAATGTTCAATGTTCAACATTGTATTTAATAGCATTTTAAATATTATTTGTTAATTGTGATGACTATATATAATATGCACATATAAACATATTATTTGATGGTAAATTTCATCGAACATTAAAACATTTTTTAATAAATTTGACATGATTTATGTATATTATGTATATTATATATTTTTATATGCATAGAATAGAACAAAGTGTCCGCGTTTTGTGTTTTAATCAATGGACCATATCTACAAAGTGACCGTTTACCATATTATTTTGCATTCATAGTATAGGTAATAATTGTAATTAGTTACTATAATTTAAGGACATTTTTGTGCTGAGGGTGACGCAGTTGCTCCGAGTTAGTATTTTTGGATAGGATTTTTTGTTTATTTCATTTAATCGATTGTTATTAATATTATTTTATATCATCGATTATTTTACAGATTTAATAAAATCCGATAATAATCAGATAATCGAATTTCTAATTAATTAATCTAGATTCTAGACGTTAATCACTAATTTCTAGACTCTAGAACATGTAATTAGTTAGGTTAAGACGATAAGACAAAAATATACCACAATTCAAAAGTTTTAATTTTACAATAATCAATCGATAACTTTTAGTTAGTTCCATAAATTTAACTAAGTGATTCTTTTTCTGTCTTACGTAGGTACTTTTAATAATGATGTATTCAACAATGAGTTTTTTTTGTATAGAAACAATTAAGTAACGATATTAAATGTACACATTTTTTGAAAAGTAAAGGGTTATTATCGAATAATAATGAAATAAGTAATATAATGAGATATATAAATAATACGACGTCGTTTGTGAAGGAAATTTAAAATAAACTATAAAAAACTGGGAAAAAATGGTATACAGATGGAAAAATAAAAATAATAGCGATTTTGAGATATACTGAAATAGTTGGTCAAACTTATCAATCACTGCGTATTGCCAACAATTTTTTCACATAATATACTAATCTCAACAGTTAATATCTCAGTAATCTTTTATTAACTAAAAAAGTTGAATTGCTTTGATTTGGAGTTATTTTATTACATTGTAAAACACAAATATTAGGACCATTTAGTGTTGATCCAATTACTGATGTACATACGCAAATAATAAAAAGTATTTGGGGAAAATTAAAAAAAAAATGGGTACAACATAAAAACAAATGGTATATCTACTCTTTTTGATCGTTAGTTTCAAGAACAATGGTGGCATTCCATCCATTGACCATTCTGAGGAGTGAGGATAACATATTATTCGATTCATTGTGAAATAAAAGAAACTTTCAGTAATTAAAAAGTATTTTTTTTATTATTAAAATAATAATAAATATATCAATAAAAGATATTGGAAGTATTATTCAGTCATTTGGAATCCTTCACAAATTGGTCTTGTGCAAGCGCTTGAGCGTGTTTAAAGAACCTTTTTTACGTCATATTGATTACAAGTGGCATGTGCATTTTAGCTTAAACCTATCAGATTCAACATCCCTATCCTTAATTCAGTCTAGTTTTAATTTGAACTCTCTAGTTTTTAGACGTAAGTATGTTGATATATGTTTTTTTTCCAAACTAAAACAGATTGATATCTTGTCCTGAATTACTCCACTTTGTCAGATAAAACTAGACAGAATATACACAATAACTGTTGTGCTGGTTAGGAAGTGACGATGGAGCGAGCTACAGCAGTGCGACTGTTAGGGGTATATTAAAGATGAGGGTGCTAACAACTCATTGAATTAAGAAATTATTAAGAAACCACCAATATTGCCTCGAATTATTAATGAATCATCAGGTATATCGAACCACAACGGAAATCAGAAACGCAAACACAAAAAGATTAAGACTACAACTTGAAACATTTTAAAATTATTTAGAATAGAAGCATGGTAAGTAGATGCAATAAAGGAGTTAAATTTAAGTGTGGCGATACTGCAAGAAGTGAGATAAATCGAAAATTAACAAAACAAAATTGAAAACTATGTCATATACTATAAAGGAATAGAAAATGCGCACCAGTTTGGTATAGGATATTCTATACACAAATGTTTATCATTCTGTGTAAAATAATTTAATCCAAAATCTGAACATTTATACACAGTATAGTTAAAGATAAAGCTCATGGACCATTTCATTATTAACGCGCATGCACCTACTGAAAATAAAAATGAAACATATAAGAATAATTTTTATGACGAATTATCAAGAACTTATGATGATGCGTCTGTCAAAATCATAGTTGGAGACTACAAAATAGAAACAGAGATTGTTTTCTTATCTACAACTGAAACACAGAGTATACATGAGATAAGCAATGATAACGGACTAAAACTCATTTCGCTAAATCCAGAAGAATGACTATCAGCAATACAACTTTCTCACATAAAATATTCATAAATACTCTTGGAAGTGTTCTCATAGACGAAAAATGAACCAAATCGACTACGTGATCATTGATACTAGATTCAGATCTAGCGGCGTTAATGTACGAAATTACTACGGACCGGACTGCGGTACAGACTATTTTTTGGCCATTGACAGGATCAGACTAAATTAAAAAAGGAATATAAAGATAAACAAAATATAATAAGATTCAATCTGGAAATTTAAAAATCAAAAAAGACAGAGAAAAATAGGCTCAAGATGTTAAAAAATAATTGCTAGTGAAACTTCATTGTTTTTTTTTCTTATGGCTTTAACTATGGCAAGGGTAATTAGAGTATAGTCTCTAACATCATTTTAAAAGCCACCAAAAATACACTAAGAAAGTTAAAAAATCAGACTAAACAATGGTATAACAGGTGAGTGTAAGAACGCAGTTTATCCACGAAATAAAGCATGACTATAATATTTAAGATCACAAACACAAGCAACAAAAGAGGCTTTCGAAATCACTCAAACAGAAGATGTACAAAAGTATGATACAAAGAGATAAAAGATTATAAATGACGCTTATCTGAAGAATTTGAAGCCATAACAGGTTTAAAATAAAAGGCGTGCCTTTACCACTACTATAGCTTTGGAAAAAGTAATCGTAGTGCCCAAGATAATTACAAAGAGGCACTCGAATTGATTAACTGGACTTTGCAGATGACCTAAACTTGATAAAAGATAGCAAAGAAGTATTAGTATAAAATACAAGAGTACACATAGAAAAGGTTAAATTAATTAACCTAAAAAGAAACGAAGAAAAAAAGCGTTGGAGTTACTGCCAAATGAAAAGGAATATATGGTAGTTGGAGGTTGTGTCTTAAAATATTTCAAGCAGTTCAAGTTTCTAGGATCAACTATCACTAATAATAATGGCTAGTCTTGAAGTTATGTTTCGCATACACAAGGCAAATAGGGTACATTTCGCATTACATAAATATTCTAAATTAAAGATGTTTATCAGAGGGGCGAAGATTAGACACAACCATAAGACTTTGCGTAACTTTTGAGTGTGAAATATGGTCCGCAAACGTATACCTAAATAATAATTAATTAATTTTTAAGAATAAAATATTAAGAAAGATATGTGGCCTAATCTTTGTCAGCGAACTAAGCATATTGCGCAGAATAAAGTTAAAAGAAACCACTAAAGTACCAATATTGATAAAACATTGCAACCTAAAGACTCCAGTAGTTTGTTCACGCATTGAGGTAGAAGAAACCATAAGTGTAAGAGCTGTTATCGAATGACAACCGATGGCAACAAGATCTAGAGAAAGAAATAAAGGATGGATGTGGTAAGGTAAGATTCGGAACAACCGGGTGCAATCGGCTCGGGTGTAATTTGTTCATGTGCAAGTCGGACCTGGATTAGCAATTAGCTTGTGAAAAATTGGACATGATGCCCCGATGAATGTTTTTTGTAAGTTAAAACTCGAAAGTCGAACACTGAGTTTGAATCACCATTGCCTCAAGTTTTATAAGGCTTTTCTATTTAAATAAATAATAAAGAAAACATATAATTGCGATTATATAATTATATAATGTATGACTATATTATTTAATTAATTTTGATAATAATTACCTAGTGTTTGTAATCTTAGTTTATATAATAAATATATGGTTTCATGTAACAGCGGGATAGCTGAAAAAATAATGCTAATTAGACATCAATGATCACTTAGTTATTTTCTCGATTTTTAAATGATATCTCAGACTATAAGATGTCATAGTTTATACACAGGACTTTATATATATCAAACAATTAAAAAAAAGGTTTTTTGCATTTTTTTGTTTTAGAATCAATATATTTTTTATTTAGGAAGTAAGTAGAAACAAAAGGTTCTATTATATGACTAGTAACCAAACACTGTGTTGAATACATTGATAAAACAAAGAGTCGTATATAATAAACCAAATAATTATAAGGAAACAAAAAGTGGTATCTGAAACATGTGAAAAATTAAACATTAAAATTGTACTAACACAAAAACTATGAAAATAGTTTCATTGAATGAATTATTAAAAACAATTATCTAACGTTATTTTGATTAAATATTTGTACTATATTTATTACTAAAACTTTAAATATATAAATTATGTTTTGGAGTTAGACTAAATAAATAAAACTGTTGACGCCGCGACAACTTTTACGATTTGTGCAGCTGTTTGCCGCGACTCGCATCGGTAATTTGGTAGAGAAATTAGGTGACCAATTAAGAAGCTTAATAATAATAATAACACACCAGTGATGGGGTGTGGGTTTGTCACACCACAAAGTATTATAATAAAAAAAAAAAAAAAATACGATATACGAATATTACAAAAGGTATACAAGTACGGGCGCCCAAGATAATAAGAAAAAATATTAACAATTGATTTATAAATTACAACAATAATAAAAATATATGTATCTGAGATACGATGAGGTACGTTGTCATAAGATGATAAGCTGAGAAACAACAATCGAATTTTTATAAATTACACTGAATCACAATGATACCGCAATTAACCTCGACAAACAGACGGCAATTGACCAAGGCGTAACACGGTGGCTGTTGAAACGGCTCCTCCGTCAAATTAAGTTCAAAACTGATGGCGGCAATGGATGGCTGTGGATGACGACTTGGAGAAGGACGTACGGGAGTTACGCCAAAGCGTGTTACCAGTCTCCAAACTCGTTCACTATGCAATGGCCTCGAAGCGGCTCTGGTCACGTGGTACCCACGCGCACGTACGTCCGTTTCACGATCAACGGCGACACAAAGTTTGCGGCAACAAGTGGCGACGGCACGCGAAAATGTCAACTAGCATGTTGTCTACTACAAAAATCCCGCGAGTCACGCACAGTCGAAGAAAACAGCAGCCAGCACGAAAAAGAATAAAACAGTGACGGTCACGTTTAAAAGATGTACGACTACAGTCACGTCGAAAGAATGTAATTAGCACTATGGCGACGGTCACGTCGTACTCACTACGGTTACGAGAGAACAGTACACAATACGACGACGACGACGGGCAGAGATAAAAAAGGATACAGCTAGCAATCGACGTGACGGCGTCATGAGTTGTCAGAGCAGAAAGGCATAGGGCTACACAGATGACATTTCAGCGCGCCAAAGCTAGGCTAGTTTGAACAAAAACAGTTGAATAATTTGACTTACGATTTATTAATTCTTCAAAATCTTCTTCGGAAATTGGATCTGAAAGTATAATAGTTACTCTAACTGATAATTAATATTACATCCACGCAATATATTGACTTACTATGTCAATATATAAAAAAAAAATCATTTAAAATATTTAATTAATATACATACATATATATACAATGTACAATGTAACAATATATATATATATATGTTACGGTAAAAGTACGAATACCGGTTAAACCTAGGATTTACCGGTAAATCCTAAGTTTCGCCGACTACTGTTGGTAAAACCTAGGATACACAACATCGTTTGGTCAAAACCCGAATGATTTTTGTAGTTCGGAGTTTTACAAACGAGATTTGGTAAATCTTAAGATAAACAATCAGTGTTAGTAAAAGTCCAAAAATTTTTACCAAAGTTATTAATTATTATTATTATTTAAGTATATTAGGTAGGTACTACATTAATGACTAATATATTAAATACACACATTTATATTATTGCTATATATTATGACAACTAAACTGCGATCAGCTTTTATCTTGATTATCATAATTATTATTATTTAAGTATTGACTTTGGGAATTTTCATTTCGACTTTCATATACATCATGATAATAGAAGACCTTGACACGTGTACCTATATACTCATACAATCAAATCACTATCAATAGAATCACAATACAATCAATAAATTAGCCAAAAATGTGCCTAGGTATATGATAAAAGTTGTTCCTACTTAATACTGTGTTGCACATACAATTTAGTTTATGATACGGAACAGGTTTGATAATAGATTGATTATACCAGGTAGATTGAATAGACATATTGAAAATAATATTGTAATTACAATATATAATAAATGTAGAAAATAAAATATCAGCACGGACACAAAAAATTAAGCAACATCGAGAACAATCACTTATCGGCCTACAGAAACAAGCAAGACAAATGTTGCAAATGTCAAACAAGAAAATGCCAATTGTACTAATTGGACAAACTGTCAAAATTAAAATTCCTGAAGTCGATCGAAGTAAAATTGATGCCCGCACATTAATGGCTAAGGTGTTACAACTTGTGGATGGAGATTTTTATCGCCTGGGTACAAAAGCGGGAACACTCTCACAACTGTTCACTCTCAATCAGTTCACCTTATGTGAAGAAAATTTTTTAGAATCGGTAATTATACCAAATAATGAAATTGGTATTTGACAAGCAGTATCGCAACTGTCTTTGACTGGTGGACAAGGACTAATAAGGTGTGATTGTTTGAAAAAATGTGTAACAAACAGATGTAAATGCCGATCCAAAAATTTATTGTGCAACTCGAGATGTCATAGTAGCCAAGCCTGCACAAATAAATAATTTAATAATACAATCAATTTATTTATAATAAAGATAGTGTTAACATTTTTTTCAAAAAAATAACTTACTCTGAAAATATATGTCATATTTTTCTTTATTATTTACAACTGTAATAATTTATGAATATAACAATTAGTCATATTAAATAATTGATTTAAAATTTGAAATAGATGTACCTATTGCATATTGTTATTGTATAATATATATTATCTTCCACGTTTTCCACGAAACAAAATTATAATAATTAAGTTCAACCGACTACCCTTGTTATTGTAGGTACCTAATTAGTATCTTATATGTATACCGTATGTAAATGTTTAATACTTTAATCACACAAAAGTTAATAATACTTATTCAGTATTAATATACTATATAAGTTCTTTTTATAATTAATTATGTAAGTATTATATATTTCTAATACATAATGAAATAGTACAATACTAAATATGTTATATTATACTAATGATAAATGAATATACTAATCAAACAATTTTAGCATGTAACATAATACGATGTTAAATGTTCAGTAAAACTTCCGTTAACAGTCACCCCTTTGTAATGATCAATTTTTTTGGTCCCGTTGAGTGTTATGGGAAAAATACATTAATATTTTTATATAGCGTGCACTCTAATTAATGGTTAAAATTTAAAAATATATCAAATGGAAAATTATTATTTTGAAATTATTTTTGACAGTTTATCTTAACTAGTTTAATTTGTGATGTCGATAACGCAATGAACACTTGTCTGTAACTGTGTATTTTATTATTAGTGTTCAGTGTATGTTAAAAACGTTTCGAAATACGCATCTTAGTTTCAATGGCGTCCAAACAAAAACATCTAACTTTAGTGGAAAAAATCAAATTTTTAGATTTTTACCAAAAAGAAATTGCGACTGCACGTACTCTTACAGATAAATCTGGAATAGGAAGAACTCAAGCTATTGATTTAATAAAAAATAGAGAAACGATTTTAATATTATGGATATCTCACGGTAACGATCAAATGAAAACTATAAAACGTCGTAAAACCGAATCAGTCAATTTAAGTTGTATACGAATGGTTTTGTGCAGCTCGTTCTAAAAATATTTCAATCAGTGGATCAATACTTAAAGAAAAGGCTTACCAAGTAAGTAAAGAATTTGAATGTAAACATTTTAAAACATCAAATGGTTGGCTTGATAAATTTAAATTATGCTAGAATATTTTTTTTAAAGGTTAAAGTGATTTTTTAAAGTTAAAGTTTTTTAAAGTGATTTGCGACGAGAGTAAATCAGTTGATACGCAAACAGTAGACGAATGCAGATGAGTATGGTGAATAAAAGTCAAATAATTAATTTCTTCTTATGAGCCCCAAAATATTTTTAATGCAGATGAAACAGGATTATTTTATAAAATTCTTGTTAATAAAACATTAAGTTTCAAAAATAAAATTTGTACTTCTGGGAAAATGTCTAAAGAAAGATTGACGGTCATGTTATGCGTTCATTTAATATGTGAATTTGAAAGACCATTAATCATAGACAAATCTAAAAAGCTTCGTAGCTTTAAGAATGTGTACATAAAACGTATAGATCTACACTAGGAGGCAAATAAAAAAACATGGATGACGTGATGTATAATGACTGAGTGGTTAATGTGGTTTGACGAAAAACTGAAAAAACAAAAGCGCAAAATAATTTTGTTTTTAGATAACACAGCGTCATATCCTGATTTAAAATTACAAAACGTAAATTTAGTATTTTGTAGCCTTACTAAATGTTTTAAAAAATCAGGTTTTAATTTGGAAAATTTGCGTATAGATTTTGATAACAGATCTTGAAAACGAAATTATTGTTGGTGAACAATTAGTTAATATGCAGTCAACTCATATATAAGGTGAAAAGTTTTTTTTTGGTCAACAAAAATCCAAGAACTGAAGAAGATAGTACTAATATCAAGTCATTCATAACAACAGATAATAACTAGGAAGAAACAAATGAAGAAATCGAAGAAACTGAAGAGCCCGAGTACAATGTATTAAACTATTTCGAGGTTTTAAATTAAATAAAACAATTATCAGCTTTCACTTTTCAAGAAGGTGACGTAAATGGTTATAATCTGTTAAAAACCACAGAAATTTATTTTGAAAAAATTATTCAAATAATCAAATGAATCAAAAACAAACTAATATAACTCAATTTTTTTAATTTTAAACTGTACCTATATTATTTCATAAATTATAAATACATTTTTAATACCCATATTCACATACGTTATTTATTTGGTGTTTTATTTTTAAAATTTGCATGACCTCTATATAGCGATCACCTGATAGGTATTGAACTTCTGTTATCGCTCACCTCTGTAGGAGGGGCACCTCTAAATAGCGGTCATTATTTACAGTCTTTTCGGTGGCTGTTATATGGAAGTTTTACTGTAGTAGAGTATCATATTAGTTGTTTATCATTATCATTATTATTATTTATTTATGCCTGAACAGTCATATTTACAAAATATATTATACAAATACACAACATAAAATAAAATATAATTTGTTTAGCAAACGTTTATACATTAGTACATACATGTATACCACAAAAATAAAAAGTAATAGAATTTAATTTAATTTTTGGTTGAAATTAATTTACAATTAAGTTAGACTACAAAATTATAAATAAAAGTTAAAAATAAAATTGACAGAATTTACGCAGAAAAGCATCCTGTGTGTAGGATTATTAAGGCTATTGTTGGTGGAATGGAAAGGGATATTGAAAAGAGAATGATTTCTAGAAGAGGAAAAGATTATACAGCATTATTATCGTAGAAGTAAGTTAGGAGCATTTTGTTGCATTTAAAAATTATTTATTGAAATGGAAATCAACTTCACAACTTCAGAACACTAGACGAGAATAGAGAGAAAATATTGAGAGCACTGCGTAAAGGTTAATAACCATGATGAGGATGTTCAATTTTAAAGATAAAGGAGACATGTGAAAGGTATTTATTTTGAATGCGTTTAATATGAAATTTGTCCTTGATCGTCTAAAAGCGTGTAATACGATTACTTTAACTGCTAATATGTAACCAAAGCTTTATAAGTTGTGTGACGTTTCGATCTTTTTAGGGGCTTACTTTTCACCCACCTCATAATGGAAACACTTGCGTGATGACCTATGGGCCGTACTGATTGATGTCCCGAGGAATACGTCCGTCAGTAGAACCCATAGTCTTTTTTGTATATAAAGTACAAATAGTAAAAATAATAAAAGAAAAAGGGAAAGTTTTACAAGGTAATCAAGTTAATTTGTTTAAGAGTAGAATTTTGAGGGGGGTTTAACATCGTTGGGGGAATATAATAATAATAAATGTGAACGGAGATCAAGTAATTTTATAATGTTAATAAATGACAATGTAGCAAACACATGTAGATATCATTTAAAATGGAGATTGAGAAGATTATTATCGATAAAAAAATGGAATTGTTGCCATGATTTATATTTATAAGAAAAATAAAATTATGTTACGCACGTAAGCATAATAGAAAATGGGGAACATTGGAGTCATGATACTTTACAAACTGCTGTGAATTGGATTTCGATCGTTCGCCCACCAAGTCCCATCAGTAATTCTCAGCACATTATCTTGGTTAGTGTTGGCGTTGAAAAATATGACGAAGAAGAATAATGGGAGTAACAGGTCTGGATATATCATAGAATAATTATTACTCTATGGGGCGCGTGTACTAGCAGCGCAATAGCAACACTGGTGGCAACGATGACCGACCGATAACTTTTTCGTAGGGGGAACGGGGGAATATGATTACATAACACTGTTAATAATCTTTACTATCTTTATTATCATTGATTGCACTGCAATGTAAATAGTGATAATGATCACAATTTCTGGAGGATATTTTGGAGAGTTATGTTTGAACAAGAGGGTAAAATTCCGCGACGTTACAGTTGTAAAGTTCATAGAAGCAGTTAACTAAATTAAGCATTTTTGTTTTACATTTGATAAAATCCAAAACTTTGAGTGCCTTATTGACGATAGTGTTATGATATGGTCAAAGCTTAAAAAAGTGTGAGATAAATACAATGATCTTTATATGGACAATTTCGGTTAAGAGTACTACCACTTATAGATAGTAATTTAATATGAGTTTAAAACATTTATATGGAGGCTGTCAATTTGAAGAAAAATGTTTTACTTTTAACTTATTATAAGACGTAGCTTTTTAACATAAAGTTTAAATTAAGTATGAATAAATTTAATTGTAAAACAATTTTTTGGTGGGAGGGGGGAGATTTTTGGTAGTTTAGGTAATTTTGACCTTTTTTGGTCATTTTTATTTTAAATTATTTTATATTTAACCTAATCTAATATTTTACACACATTTTTGAACTATCGTTAAATTGTTGTCTTATAAATATTTTACATGTTTTCTAACACGTCACACTTAATTAATAATATTTTAAAAATTATAAATTCTTTAGTATAGTCACTTATAGACTACACCTAGTATACACCTAGTTATATACTGACTTTTTTTGATCTTTTAATGTATTTTAAAGGTTTCAAGTGAATTTTTTAAGATGTTTAATGTTTATGCATTAAAATTACAGCTCCATTTATATCTTTTTTTTAGAAAATAATATTTTCAAGGGCCATAAGGTATAAGACACGAACATTTAGGAAGAAAAATCCCTCAAGAGTGATACATTTTTTGATAGCATTAACGAGAATATTTTTAAATAATGAGGCTGTATCATATTCGTATTTTTAGAATGAAATGCACTATCACAATTAAAGGGCCACGAGTATTAGGACAATATGAAATAGTACCCATATTTTAAATCATAGAATAAATGAGAAAAATCAAACTTGACAGTTGTAGACTCTAATTGGCATTTATATATGAATAAATCATTAGCTATAAAAAGTGAACATTTTATAAATTTTTAACTACAAAACAATTTGCAAATATTCGACGACGAATTTCAGTTAAAATTTGAAGTTTAAATGCATAAAAAAATTACGCCTATATATTTTTATTATTTTTAATCTGCTATTTTAACAACGTATGATGTATCTTGCATTAAATTTTTAAAGAATATGACCTAACAAAATTTTTTCTATCGATATTTAAAGAATAAAAAAATTTAAAAAAACTAAAAAATTTTTTAGGCCTACAATTTGCTCAAAAAATGTCAAAATATTTTAAAAATTTTTTTGATGTATAGAAATTGGTAATCTAAACATTTGGTGACATTTTTAAATATCTACAGTTATTCCTTTTTGAATTCCATCAAAATAAGAAAATCGTTCCCAGGGAAACGCGTGAATATCCAAAGTCTAATTTCAAACGCTCATAAAAAATTAGTTCGACTTCCGGGTGTAAACTTTTTTGTTTTAAAAACGTAAGAAAACTTATGGAAAGCATTTTTACTTTCCCAAGAAATGTTGACAGACATAAAAAAAAACATCGTTGCTCTGCTGAGTATTTAATATACTGATAAATACATATTTTATATTAATGATTATTAGACATAAGTATGTGGTATGTCAATACCAATGTACAATAATTACAAGTTGCTAATAGTCAATAGTCAATACATTATGTACAATATATTTACTATTTAATCTCAGTCAAATATATTAGTAAATAAATGTAAAAACATTATTTTTTTGATCAACTATTTAAATTTGTCTGATAAAAAGTCATATTATAACTGTATGAATTTATGTTTAGTAGTAAAATATACAAAAATAACAAGATTGGTATCAATTTATCAATTATTATTTATTAAATCTATATTTTTTTTTGTTTTACTTATACTGGTTAAAATTTAAAAAAATTCATCTCAATAATTAAATCACAAGTTTTGTCAAAAAATTTACTATATTTAGGAAGAAAAAATTGTTAAAATCGTGCGTTCTCCGACTGATCTATAACGACTTCGATAAATGGTTTCATTATGAATAAAATACAGTAGTAATAAAAATATGATTTATAAAATCGAAAAAATAAAATAATAATATTCATTGACTAAATTATTATTTTCGTATTGACAATTTGGGTATATACCGTGGACGGCCGTGATAGATAACTGATTTTGACATTTGTACGGTACTGCTGCATATGCTCGCGGGGTGGTGGTATGAGTACGATTTTAGAAGGCTGCCGGCTGCGGTCGATACAGCAGCAAATGATTACGGCAAATTCGTAATTTTTACCGTAAACATGCTTTTGTACTTCCCATTTTCCTCAGCTCTCATTAGTTGTAGAAACATGATTTTTTCAGCAAAATAAACTTGAGAAGTTCTTCTAGACAACTGCGTGCCAGATTTTTGATATCTTTTTTTCTATTTTATATGAATTTTAAAAATTATAAATTTTTGAAAATTTCAAATACAAATATCATTGGTTTGAAAAAAAAATCAAAAATCTGGTACGCAGTTATCTAGAAGAAGTTTTCAAGTTTATTTTCGTAAAAAAAAATCATGTTTCTACAACTAACGAGAGCTGAGGAAAATGGGAAGTACAAAAGTATGTTTTAACGGTCAAATTTTGTTACTAGAACGGCCTCTTTATATTAATGTGAATAGTTTTAAGAAAAGATTTGACGGCAATAAAGACATCAACGCGGGAAAATGAACTATAAGAAGAGTTTATATCAAGACTTGATATAAATATATATATATATAGACTTAGTCTATATTTTTAAAAGTGATAACACCCCAACTCAATGTTAAAAATGTTAGGATTGTATCAGTAAGGAAAATAATATCAAAAGAAGTGAAATCAAGAAAATATGTATTAATTTTAGAAAGTTTAATTCTGTGGTTTTTACTTTTTTAGTAATAGAAATTTCACTAAGATTTATAATTATGTCAACAAATGGACTAAAATGTTATGTTAATATTATACTTACGTGGACCTTCTATAATATACAATTAAAACAATATATACATTAATTTTTGTCATTTAAATATTTTAATTGAATAGAATGCATCTATGCATATCTATCAAGTATAATCCATGAAAATCATATGGATAAATTAATAATTATATAGTCTTCCAAGAAAAGTAAGGTCGTAAATCTAATAACGACATTAAAAATATTTTAATACCCAATTGATAGCTTTATTTTTTTAAATAACTTTAGAACTAATATCAATTAAAATAAACATACAATCTATACTATTATATAAAATTGTAAGGGGTTTTCTACGACCGCGTTAACCGAGAAAACTACTGAATCGATTTGGCTGAAATTTTTTTTTAATTGTTCGTAATTGCTAGGAGAAGATTTTTATGAAAAGAAAAATGAAGAAAATTGTGCAGAAAATTGGAAAACTCGAATATCTAATGTCTTGCCAGTAGCGCCATCTATCTATTAATTTTAATACTGTAAAAACTTTCCTTTCATGGAAAATAAAAGTTTTTTCCGGCATAAAATATTAAACGGAAATAGCTTATGAGACGGATAAATTTATATCTTTGGGTACTACGAGTCATAAATGCGTATATTGCGATGCTCTTAAATTCAAAGAAGAGGCGCCTGGAATGTGTTGTAGTGCCGGTAAAGTACAACTTCCGTCTTTTTCACCTCTTCCTGAACCTCTTAACAGTTTGATTATGGGGTTTCATCCTGATCACAAAAATATCATGGGCCGTATTAGAAAATACATTAACTGCTTCCAAATGACATCTTTTGGAGCGAAACAAATTATCGAAGATGGATTTATGTCCACATTCAAAGTGAAAAGTCAGGTGTATCATTTAATTGGTAGTTTGCAAGCTTTACCTCAAAAAACCCTCAATTTCTACAGATTTATTTCGTTGGAGATGGTGAGAAAGAAACGTGCTTAAGATGTAGCCTTTTCGCTGATGTAAAGCAAAGCTCGGTATAACAATTACAAGCGATGTTGCATCATAATAACCCATACATAAAGGACTTAAAAACTACACTCGAAAGAGTACCTCAAAATAGTAAAAACTTTGAAATTATAATACACGCTGATAGAAAACCTGATAATGCTCACAGAGGACGTTATAATGCACCAACAACAAGTAAAGTATCATTGGTCATAGTTGGACAACAGTTCGAAAAACGAGATATTGTGTTACAAAGTCATGATAACAAATTGCAACGGATTAGTGAATTGCACCGTTCATACGATACACTCCAGTACCTGTTACTTTTCTGTCATGGGGAGGTTGGTTATTCCATTAATATCTTTCAGATTGATCCAAAAACTAAATTACCACTTCAGAAAACAGTTTCTGCATCGTAATTTTATTCTTACCACATCATGATTAGACAAACGGAAATCAACCATTTACTGTATTTAGATCACTTTTTAATCAATATTTAGTTGATATGTACGCTAAAATTGAAACAGAGCGCTTAAATTTTATTAAAAACAATCAAATGCAACTCAGAGCTGATAATTACATACATCTCAGAGATGCTATTGGGAGACAAGATATCGATCTTACCCATCTTGGTCAGATGGTAGTGCTTCTGTCATCTTTTACTGGCTCACCACGGTACATGCATGAAAAATCTCAGGACGCGATGATATACGTTTGTCATTACGGTTGTCCTGATTTATTCATAACTTTTACATGTAATTCTCGATGGAAAGAAGTTTCAAATGCATTACTATCTGAACAAAAGTCCTACGATCGTCATGATATTATAGCTAGGATATTTCATTTAAAAGTTAAGACGTTAATGAAATTGTTAACAAAAGGGAATTTGTTTGAGGAAGTGCAATATCTGCCGTCTGTCCTTTATGCAATCCCAAACCATTCAACAGATTATGATTAAATTTGGGACAGAGATAGATTAGACATCTGAAAAGAAGATAGGCCAATTTAAAAAGGAAGAGATCCAACCCCGTGAACTGCTCAAACAAGGGGTTTTTTTCGATGGAAAATTTGTTTATAAATGGTTTATAATAATAATAATAATGATGATGAGTTGTAATAATAATTAGTGCGAAAGAAATTATTATTATTTTATAATATTGGTTGCTATCAGCAGCCAAAAACAATGTGTAAATACATCAATTTCAGCATTCAAAATGAATTCCGGGCGACACAATAAACAAGTTCATCGATCGATACTGTAATGAATCTAGACGAAGTGTCAATTATTCAACTGAATTCTTGAATTCAGTTCATTTGCCAGGCATGCCATTGCACTTTCTAACATTGAAAATTGGCGTGCCCATCATTCTTCTACGAAGCATCAATTTACCACGATTTTACAATAGTACCAGGCTTTCGGTGAAAAAGTTTATGAACATTATCGAAGCTACAATTTTAAACGAAAAATTTAAAGGCGAAGATGTACTATTGACACACATTCCAATGATTCTAACAGATATGGAATTCGAATTCAACTTTGCAGTTTCTGGCATAACTCACCTTTGCAATGACGATATCAACAAAGCACCAGGACAATCGCTACTACAAATGTGTGAACTGAATTTGGAAAATTCATGCTTCTCACATGGATAGCTATATGTGGCCTGATCATGCGTCGGAAAATAAATCTTCCGATTTATTTGTGTACGTACCAGAAATAAAAACAAAAAAAAATTGTGTATCCAAAAGCACTTCAATAAATAGCATTCAATCAAAAACATGAACTGTAAAAACTTTTATCGATAAAACGAATAAAAATACATAATGATCCAAAATAAATTGAATATTGTTGTAACGATATTATTTACTATATTTTAACCGTTATATTATAAAATAAAACATATTATTTTTATAGTGTTGGAATTATTAATTTTTTTAACGAGCAACGAAGTGCACGGAATCAGCTAGTACTATATAAAAATCAATTGATTATGATTCACTTACCCAAATTTTCTGTACTCACAAATAATTAAAAAATTAATTTTGCTATTAATTATAATAGTTATCTAATTGGATGGTATAATATTTATTTATACTTCAACACGAGTCGTGGCCCTACTTCATATCACATTCATATTAAATATATTCAATAATATATTAAGTTATCAATTAGGTGTATACAAAATGCTTATGAAATTAATAAAAATGACAAGTCATATGTACTATTGTTGCTCATAAATTGGTCGGTTTTGAGAATAGTTATTGTTGCAGAGTTCAATAATGATATGGTTAGAAGATCGCGATTGAAAGCATAGAGTTCTAAAACTAATTTGCTTGAGATACTCAGAGCCATTGAAAGACCCTTAAATATGCAATTAGTTTTAGAACTCCTAGAACTCAATATTTTACAGCAGGTTGCTTCAATATGAGCTTAAAAGTTTAAATTATGATCAAACAAAATTCTTAAGATCATTAATTGGACCGGGTCTGTAAACAGGGGAGGGGTGATGTATGGACTAATATTATTAGCTCAAGTAACTAAAAAATTTAAATTAATCATATAAATAGTTATAATTTTCAAGTGAAAATAACAGTTTTAGATAGCATTTTTGACACTATTAATGAATAATGGGAATGGAAGTAGAGAAGAAGACCCCATATAGCACATTAGAGACATCTGATAAGTAAAAAAGAATTTTCACTAAGTGTAACTGATATTGATTACAATCATTTATATAAAAGTTAATCCAAGATAATAAGACTCTCAAACTTGCCACTGGAATTTAGAATTGTTCAAGTAAATTCAATAATGATGAATAAAAATAAAAATAATATTTTTTCTGTATCATTATCTAATCAAAAAAATATACTTTAGGCATATAACCTAGACCTTATACTCAAAGACGGAGCGTGGTGGTAGTTCCCGCGGTGAACGTAAGTAACGCTGATCGTGTCATCCCGTTTTTCTACACATGTGCGTAGACCACATCGACACACCAGTTTGCGCATAGTTAACAAAGTAAATATAAAGTTTTTTTTATGGCATTTATTACTAAATCCAGATTTCTTATTATTATTTTGAATTTTTGGGGCATTCTTAGGGTATTACATTCCTAGCCTCAATTATAATATAATAAAAGGACTATGGTTGGAATATTGTAAAACAATAGTATGTGGAATGAAAAATGTGTGTGTACAATTATTTATGCTACTTGTGATAGCATAACTGTATTACAATTTGCCGTTATCGCACCGCCTAACCACACCGGCCTGGGATACTATGGTTTATGGCTTTAGGCCTGAATAGACGTAGAACTATTATAATAAACCTTGTGTAGACAACGTCGCATATTTTGTTAACTTTATATGACAATTTGCTCAAAATGTAATTATTTATTGTCATAGTAAAGTACAAATTTACTTACTTATATATATTACTGTAAATTTAATTGAAATAATTAAGTTGTATTATTAATAGCGTTATTTTATGTATAAAAATGAACATAAACAAACTACAAAGTTCAAAAACAAAATCAAAAAATTAACAAAATAAAATTATAGATTATGAGTTTAGAAGTTGGATCTTGTTTAGATCTTGCAACCGTGTATTTTTCTAATACCTCTTTTTTGATAAGTAAAAAAGCTCCAAAAATATCAAGTTATAACTTAATTGATCGATCATTATATTTTTTTTCATCATGTAATTTCTGCCAATTGTTATATGTAGTTTCTCGATATGTCTAGTAATTTTCTAAGCTATAGGAAACACTACATGTAAACTACAAAAGTACAAACATTTTAAAAAACCTTAATACAAATAAGTTAAGAATAAATTTTTGAATGTGTTAACTATACTTTCAAAATCAAAAAAATAATATACAACACTGTCTTTTATAAATTAAAATTTAATAATTACAAAAGATAATGAGTATCTATTTAAAGAATGAATAGTAAAAATATAACAGATCATCGGATTAAGTAAAAAAATATTTTAAAATATATGTTATTTATATTAAATATTTTAATATCTATTTTTTTTATAAAATTATCTTTACGTGTACTTAATATTTAATTTTCTTTAAAGATTTATTGATGTATTATATATTTTATCTGTTTTTCAAACGTCCAATGTGGCAATGTTCTACTCTCTTAGTAATTGGTAGTAAATGATCAATAATCAACATACATGTTGTTAATGTTTCTTCTTTAAATTTAGTATATTCGTCGAATCCTTGGAAAACTGTAACACATAAAATTTGATTAAACACAAATATAATGTTGATATTTACACGCAAAACATAGGTGCACTATATAATATAATTATTACACATTGTAAATTTGAACATTTTTTTATTTATTTTTATTGGGTTAAACAATCTATACAATTGTTGTAGAATAACCTTAAATAAGATTAAAGAGTAATTTTAGCTTGGTGTATTGGAGGTAGATACGACCTACTTACAACACTCCTGATTGTCAGACATTTAATTTATAAAATTGTTTTAATAGTTCTTTCTTCTTTTGGCTTTATATTTTCACCTTATTGTATTAACGGCATTCTCATTAAAAAGGAGCTGTATTTCTAGATTATATTGAACAATGGATCAATCTTATAACAATAAGTGGCTTGGTGTGGCACGATCGTACGCTCAACTGCGGAATCGCTCTGAGTGTACGTACCGGACGGTGTTATTAGTTCACGGATGGGTGACCATCCGGGTTTATAGCAACAAATCCTTGCCACACATACAAAAACGTGTTATAACTAACCGTACCTCAACCCACAATAAAACATACCATAAAAAATCTACAAACAGTTAATGGCCATAGTTGTCGGGCTTAAGATCAATAAAAAAAAAAAAATTATAACAATAAATGCAATAGATCTCACGACCATTTAGTCTTGACCGATGAAAATGGAACACCTCGCACTATTGTTATTTTATACTTTTCTCAATTATTTGAAGTTCTTCTCCTATTTCACTTTACTTAAAAATTCACTTTATAAATTAAGTACCTGTTTTCCAATCAATCAGACCAGTGAAAAGGAGTGTAACAAGCTCAATTTGAATAACTATATTATTTACTTAATAACTATCTACTGTCACTGATTAATTAGTTATGGAGGTCTATATTAAGTGAGTTTCTTTATCCTCATTTTTCAAGTTAAACGCAAAACGTTGTAAAACACCATCGCAGATAAAAGAATCAAAACTTGTTTATAGAGTGTGCAACAAAACAATTTTGCAATTTTTTTTCACGCTACACTAAAATAAAAATTACAAAATTTGAGTTATTAAGGATTTGGATGCCTTCTTTTTGATGACATCTGATTTATAACATCTGTTCAATATGTGACAAAAGTCTTCGAGTTTTCCAGCAAAATGTGATCTTTGGTATGATGATCATCCTGCTAAATACCGATGATGCCCAATTCATATGGAATATCTGTCAATTCTACATTCTAAAAATATCTACCAATATCAAAAAATCTTAATTTCCAATCTTAAAATATTAACCCAAATATTGCAAACAGTACTTCAAATTCGACTTTAGTATCCTCTAAACTCTACGTCTCAAGCCACAGTAGATAAATCAAATAATTATTCTACATCCCTTTTTCTACAATTCAATTGTATTGCCACTTAAAATTTTACTTTTCCTTGAGAATTTCTACTACTTATTTATGCTCATGATTTCTCTTTTCTCCGCCGATTTAGATAAACTTAAAATTTCCAAAAATGAGAAATAACTATATCTATCCTAGTTTAGAATTACAATGATAATTTGCAACAAATAGGCAAATTAAATGCTCTTCTTAAAGAAGTAAATACCAAACAAATTTCGACAAATGAAGCCCGTCTTACTGCATATTGCTATGTACCTGGCAATAGATAACTTTTATGACTATTAATAAATCAGCAATGACCTCGAGGGTAAGGGGGAATTATATATGTTTCAAACCACTTTATAAATAATAACTAAACCGTAGACGCGTTGGGAAAAGATAAAGTTAGACCGACTATAAAATTATTTAGGAAATTTACATAAGAAGTTCTGAGAATTGAATCATAGAATTCATAGACCTAAGACGAGCAAGTAATAAATTTAATAAATAAAAAACAAGCTCAGAATTACGTGAGAGTATGACCATCTGGTAACGAGCCGACAATACTGGGATTATGAAGATTAAAATTGATAATAAGAGCGACCTCGAACGACTAGTAATTCCAAGAAATTATCTAATTAAATTGGGACGTGTGAATTAAATAATATAATATCATTTTTAGCACGGAATTAGCACAATCGTACACGATAAAACGAATGAGGTCAGCGCTATCTTGCTAGGACGACGTAGATACCGATAGGAGGAGTAGCCAATATATAAGAGAGCCCGCCGAATCGGCATCAATTCAGACGTGATATTCCCGGGCTACAACGAGCACCTTCACGCCAGTCTAAATACTGAAATTTTTAATAAAACAACTCATTACAATAAACAAGAGTTTTTAATTTATTTTAACACCATGACTACAAGCTCCTACGTTCATTCGCAAAGGTAGTCCTTTGACTGGTACACAACAATATTCTTCTACCAGAATTTCCGATTATTCAACCTACCATCTTGAACATCCTGATAGAATAGAACTTGCTGGTTCTGCGATTATAATCAAATCTAATATTTACAACATAATTCTACTTCAATTTCAAACAAATTCATTTAAGCCATCAACATTTAAATATTGTTGTATCATATCTTGTCCTCCATATCATCGGAGGTATATTGTTACCTGCCCAATGCTAATTAAATAATTGACTAATACTTTTACTTATTTATGCACATTTCAACGAAATGTTATCAAATATATTTGAGAAGTACTTGAAATACCAAAAAAGTATTTAAATGTAATTATTCGAGTACTAACCAAGACTGATTTAATATATTACATTTTTTCGCATTATACAATACTAACAAAGAATATAAAATATATGTTTATAAATATTATTATTTAAGGTATTTAAATTTATTTGAGAAATACATTATTATATAATTTATACTTACTAGACATGTCTATACAAATATTAAAAATTGGTTAATTATATTGATAATATTGTAAATTAAATATATATATATATATATAAAATAATTGAATAATAATGTACCTATTTATTATTTCCAAAAGTAAAAAAAATTAATGGAACTAAGGATTTTTAGATTTTTTCCGATACCAAGATTGAATAAACTTAGCAAGTCCGTCGACAGATTTAATGCAATATAATTTACCTCCTCACCTTATATGTCGCTTTCCAGAATTTAACCTGATAGATTATAGATACATCCCAAGTGTTTTTAAGTTAATTTATTGCAACCAGTTTAATAATATAAATCTGCATAAATATTAAGTACCTATAGCTAAATTAGCGCCCGGGATGTACCTATAAAGATCCTGAAAGGCGGTTTACATGACGTAAGTTTCATCGGTTTAAAATTAAGTGGTCAATAGTTATAAAATTATAACTTATAAATACATAACGAAATATATTGATATAAGTATTTGTGTAACTCAGAGAACATTGCAAACAGGCAAAGCATATAATAATATATAGTTCTCTAAAAATGTTTTTGCATACAAATTATAATTGTATATTTTTGCACACATAGGTTTAGTAGTTAACAATCAAAAAATTATTTTTTCTTCAAAAAAGAACAGTAACAGTAGTTTTTAATTACAACCAATAATGACTATTTATAAAATTATGTAATTTAAATAATTATTCATCAAAAATTACAAATAGAGTTTATTTTATTTACATTTTATTCAAATATCTTTATTATATACAAAAAGTATTATGATTTTTTAAAAATTTTTTACATAGTTTTATTTGAATTGTTTTTTTTTTAATGGCTTTCAATTGAGAATTTTATTTGTATTTTTTTTACTGAATTATATGTTTTTAATTGTCATATTGTTTTTTAATTTTTTCCTTCATACTTTTTTAGTATTTCAATAGTATTATTTTTATATAGTTTTCAGTTGGAACGTAATTTTGTATAATAGTTAACCAATTATATATTGAAGAAGATTCGAAAATCAGAATTTAAGGTTTAATTTTTGATTGTAATAACAAATACCTAGGATTTTCTTAAATATAATTTAGAAATAAAATGATTTGATTTAGAGTTTTTGCCTGTAACAAAATTACACTTTAATAAATTTGTTATCAGCAATTATTTTTGAGAATTTCGAGTTTCACCTTTTCTGGGTAACTTTAAATAAAACTCAAATATTAAAATATTTCGTTATCATTTTTAATTATTGCTCACTTAATTTCAATCTGGTAAACTATTCGTTCAGTGATCGGGTATCTAAATGAAACGATAATGGTTGAGTTTGGGTTCCCTTTAAACCGGAACGTCCATTTCTAACGAAGGTCAGAGATATTCTCAATAAGAATACAATCCTCCAGCTAAGACCAAAAAGGTGTTTTTCTTTTTTTAAAAAAAATATGTCTGTAAGTTACGCAAAATTATTCATTTAAAAGCAAAGGTGCTCGATTAAATAACTTACAAATAGAAATTATTTCAAAATCTTCAGATTCAATATTTTTATACATATCTAAAAAAAAAGTTAGTTAATGATTTGTTACAAAATGAAACAGCATTATTAATAAACTTATTTGAAATATAATTTTAATATTATAACTATATGTTTCAGTTATTTAATACAATCAATACTTAGATACCCGTGTATTAATAACCATAAAAAATAATATGTAGCTCGTGAAAAAAAATACAGCAATATTTATATGTTAACAAAGAAAAGTCTAAGCAAATTTATTTTGACAATGTGGTGTAAGTGCAAGGAATGATACAGAAATTCTGAGTACGCTGATTTTAAAATTATTTATTCGCTTCAATAATGATCTAAATGGAATAATCCCACGACCCATCTCTAAGTAAAAGATTTAGTAGCAATAAAGAAGAACCATTAACCACCTCTGAAATGACACATAGAAAATATGAACCAATCAAAAACATAAATGTGAAATGAGAGCCAAGTTCAATATTATGATAAATGCCTTGGTTGTTGACTTCAACGACAAAAGAAGTGAGATCTAAATGGGTGCCAAGTTTAATGGTTAGTCCTGAAATGTATTTATAAGTAACAGTATAACATATCATATCTTCTTATAACATAAGATAATGTATTGTAGCCTAAGGTCTGTCTTGGCTAGTTTTCATATATGAATTATAGCGTTCGCAAGTTCTAAACCTACAAGTATCTGTCGGTTCTTATTTTATAATTTCGAAAATTTGGATTGTTGGTAGATACTAGCGATCGAACATAATAATTCGTTGGTAGGTTTATAAAAACTAGCCAAGACAGACCTTAGGCTACAATACATTATCTTATGTTATAAGAAGATATGATATGTTATACTGTTACTTATACTTTTCAGGACTGACCATTGAACTTGGCACCCATTTAGATCTCACTTCTTTTGTCGTTGAAGTCAACAACCAAGGCATTTATCATAATATTGAACTTGGCTCTTATTTCACATTTATGTTTTTGATTGGATATCATTACTTTTTGTAGGTTAATTATATCGGGAATAATAGACACATTATTGATGTCTTGTTCCACTAGAATACACACGTCATAATGGCCCGAAGAGAGATTTCCCGTAAAGAGCAAGCGCTTTGTAGGATATCTCTCTTCGCCGAACAAACCTAGCAGAACACCATCCTGAAGATACACTTCGATCTTAATATTATACAAATTTGCTGCAGCCTTTAATTCAGAAGCAGCTCCATAAGTTGTCGAACAAAGCATGCTTGCTTGATACTCTTCTTTAGAGCAGTAAGGATAAGGATCCCCGTTTGCAGCGCAAGTGTACATACACAAATCATCCCAGTTAC